>CM033026.1:2500-257500 GCA_019207045.1 Branchiostoma floridae x Branchiostoma belcheri | reverse complement strand
CACCCATATGTCCTGTATGTGACTCACCCGTATGTCCTGTATGTAAGGGACTCACCCGTATGTCCTGTATGTAAGGGACTCACCCGTATGGCCTGTATGTAAGGGACTCACCCGTATGTCCTGTATGTAAGGGACTCACCCGTATGTCCTGTATGTAACTCATCCGTATGTCCTGTATGTGACTCACCCGTATGTCCTGTATGTAAGGGACTCACCTGTATGTCCTGTATGTAAGGGACTCACCCGTATGTCCTGTTTGTAACTCACCCGTATGTCCTGTAACTCACCCGTATGGCCTGTAACTCACCCGTATGTCCTGTATGTAAGGGACTCACCCGTATGTCCTGTATGTAAGGGACTCACCCGTATGTCCTGTATGTAAGGGACTCACCCGTATGTCCTGTATGTAAGGGACTCACCCGTTTGTCCTGTATGTAAGGGACTCACCCATATGTCCTGTATGTAAGGGTCTCACCCATATGTCCTGTATGTAACTCATCCGTATGTCCTGTATGTAAGGGACTCACCCATATGTCCTGTATGTAAGGGACTCACCCATATGTCCTGCATGTAAGGGACTCACCCGTATGTCCTGTTTGTAACTCACCCGTATGTCCTGTAACTCACCCGTATGTCCTGTAACTCACCCGTATGTCCTGTAACTCACCCGTATGTCCTGTAACTCACCCGTATGTCCTGTAACTCACCCGTATGTCCTGTAAGTTGCCCACATGAGCTGTAACTCACCCGTATGTCCTGTAAGTTGCCCACATGAGCGCTGTCATGCCGTTCTGGTCAATCATGTCCACATCCTGCAGGAACAAACAGTACCTTTAATTAAACCTTACCAGGATGGATGGATGGAGGGAGGGGTTGAGAAAGGGATGGATGGATGGATGGATTGAGAGAGGGAGGGATGGCGGGATTGAGAAAGATGAACACAAGTGGGACACAGGTGACCACAGGTGGGACACCTACTCACCTGTCCTTTGGCCAGCAGGTACGCAACTATCGAGGTGTGGCCGAACTGGGCAGCCAGGTGAAGACAGGCACAACCTGCAATGCAATGGACACCTATGTTATATATACTAACACACAGGCACAACCTGAAACACAACGGACACCTATGTTATACATCTGACTTGAAGGTAGCAGAACACAGTTTTCGGCCTATGGGGATTTCTATAGTTAAGGGCCTCAAGGTGACTAGCTTCGACGCATTGAAAAATATAGTAGGGTGCACTTTTGGAATACCAAAATCGGAGATGTTTGAGTTGAAGGTACAAGCCACAATATATTAAAAAACAACAAAATACTGTCGGCGTATCGTCTTCTCACGCCCTCTTTGAAATGCCCCTCTGCGGAGGTCACAGAACTGCAGCCGGCTCACGCTAGAGAGGCAGTTGCGTAATGGGGCGCATTTATACACAAAATAGAAACCTTTCACAATCCAAACCATGCAGTCTCAGAGTCGACACCTTCCGACCTTATGACGCGGGTACATAAAATAGTACGGTTAAACTTGTTGAAGGAGAGGTAAAAAGCCTTATTTGAGGGGCAGCCAGATATAACCTGTGCTACGTGGTCACGGAAGGTGTCGACTCTGAGACTGCATATAGTTTGGATTGTGAAAGTTTTCTCTTTTGTGTATAAATGCGCCCCATTACGCAACTGCCTCTCTAGCGTGAGCCGGCTGCAGTTCTGTGACCTCCGCAGAGGGGCATTTCAAAGAGGGCGTGAGAAGACGATACGCCGACAGTATTTTGTTGTTTTTTAATATATTGTGGCTTGTACCTTCAACTCAAACATCTCCGATTTTGGTATTCCAAAAGTGCACCCTACTATAGCTGCGTCAAAGCTAGTCACCTTGAGGCCCTTAACTATAGAACCCCATAGGCCGAAAACTGTGTTCTGCTACCTTACACGAAAGGGGGCCTTGCAGAACAAATAAACAAGCATTCTCCATCCAGCAGCGCAGGGTTGGCCATGTGGCCCTGCCGTAGTCTGGTGGAGGTTACAACCAGGCTTTTAGCTAGGATTTTATCATAGGTGGTCCAAATGTCTTAGTGACTGGGAGTCACCACACGGCAAACACTACAGAATCGAGTATTTCATGGGGGTGCAGCCATGTGGCCCTGCCGGACGGCCCAGTGCAGGCTAGCACAAACAAACAAACAAACAAACAAACAAACAAACCTTCCCCGTCCAGCAGTGCAGGGTTGGCCCCATACTGCATGAGTAGCACTGACATAGCCATGTGGCCCTGCCGTACGGCCCAGTGCAGGTTAGCACAAACAAACAAACAAACAAACAAACCTTCCCCGTCCAGCAGTGCAGGGTTGGCCCCATACTGCATGAGTAATACAGACATGGCCATGTGGCCCTGCCGGACGGCCCAGTGCAGAGGTGTGGAGTTCAGCTCCCCCCCGAGCTGATCGATGATCGCTCCCTTACTGATGTAGTACCTGGAAGGGAGGTGTGCGTTCAGTAAGGAGAAGTTTGCGTGTTACGAAGACTAAAGGAAAAATGTTTCGTTGGCATATACTGTTACTGTTAGGTAAGACCTGTGTGGTTCCCCTCCCACCCAGTAAACAATGAGTCGGCGCGTCCATTGTCCAACCCCTCCCCATGACCGACAGGTGCTGCCCAACACCCCACACAGCGGACATGGTGCAGGTGTTTGCTGGGCTTTCAGAGATCTCTGCCCTTTGTGCACAAAACCTACTCCTTACCTGTGTCCTAAGGACCTATTTCAAGCCAATAGACACACGAACATGGCGAGCGAACGTCTCGAACATAAGAAAACATCATGATTTTTTACGTGCGGTCCCTGATGTACGGGGCACCAGTTCACATGTTCCGGTACATAGCACAGATGTAAAATGGCGGCTATATCCACCCCCTGACCACCTTACGCCCTGTAACCTCGCCCAGGCCCATCTGATGTCCCCACTAACACAGAGAAGCCGTTAGTGAACCCGTACAGAGAACAGACGACGCCTTACGCACCTCCGGAGCGAATACAGGTTTGCACCCCGCTTCTTTCTCCTCTTCAGTCGCCATCTTGGAAAGTACGGAATCATGGGTAACCGGGGACCATTCACTAACACTCCTTCACTGGAAGCTGCGATACAATTTTCACCATCATGACCATGGTGTATTATTGCCTCCATGAAAAAAGGCGATGCTCTTTTAGTATGAATGATGTTTTGGGATTGCAATACGAGCGATCGCTGTTGTTATTCATATCCGGGGTGTTTGGCGGCTGGTGCCTACCAGGACTTCAGTTGATCAAAAATTGATATTTAAGTTAAATTAGCAGATCAAATTACTGGTTTGAATTTGATAATATGTAAATCAATGTTTGCAAACATCTGCTTTTTGCCTACCACTGCGTCACTGTGACGTCATCGCCATCGCTTTTATGGTATTTAGCAGGTGGTGTGATTTTGATGGTGAAGGTCGATTTTGAGCACCTGTCAATGATCCCCTAATCCAAGAGGCCTACAGCTGTGCCATCTCCAACAGATACAGCGCCTTAGCGATGGATGACACTTCAAATCAGAAGTCCATAAAGTGACCGAGGAAACAGTTGGCAAGAGCAGACCATCTCCCAAGCAACCTTGGATCTCGCTTTAGACTCTCGACATCATCGACTCTCGCCGTGCAGCACGTTTACGCGGAGACCTGACGGAGTATCGTCGGCTCAACGGAATCCGCAACATACTAGTAGCTATCCGCCAAGACCGTGAGAAGTACTGTTTTGATCAAGCGGCAAAGCTAGAAGCTGCGGCAGAGAGGAACGATCAGAGCAAGGACAAGACTACAGCTCCTACGCCAAGCCAATTGCAAGCAGGCCCCCGACAACGTAGCTTCCTTATAAAGGACAGTACCGGCAATAGGCTGACTGCATCCGATTGAAAGAGCATATTTCAGCCAGCTGCTTAACCACCCCAGTACCTGAGGACCCCACACTTTCTGCGGCAGCCAGTGCAACAGATGCCACAAACCCAGACTGTCCCATTACACCTGTCACTCCGGACGAGGTGAAGGGCGCCCTGGGTAAACTGAAGAATGGGAAAGCCCCTGGGATCTGCAACATAACGGCTGAGATGCTGAAGGTAGGAGGGGATCACATGATTCCGAGCGGCTTACCCAGATAGTGAACCATGTATGGGTCCTGGAGACTCTCCCTGATGACTGGAGACGAGGGATCATCCTGCCGTTCTGGAAAAGGAAGGGAGACCAGCTGGTGTGCAGCAACCACAGAGGCATCACCTTACTCTCCATTCCGGGCAAACTGTTCACCCGTATCCTCCTCACCAGAGCCATCCCTGCCATCAGGAGCAGGCGGCGCCCGCAACAGGCAGGCTTCATGCCAAACCGTTCCATCACGAACCATATTTCCGCACTTCGTCTGGCCATTGAGAAGGCCAGGGAGTTCAGAAAGGACCGTCACCTTTACATTGCCTTCATAGACCTTAGAGCTGCATTTGACACAGTGGGCCATGCCTCCCTCTGGAAAATCCTGAGACTGCTTGGAGCACCTCAGAAGACAATTTCCCTCTTCCAGCAGCTGTACAACTCCGCGGAGAGCTGCGTCAGAGTAAACGGGAAAGAGTCGGAGTGGGTCACCATCAACAGTGGGGTCAGACAGGGATGTGTGGCTGCCCCAGAAGAGGTCTGGATACAATTCGAAGCTCTGAAAGCCATGAAAACTAATAAATCCCCAAGAACGGATGGACTAAACTACCTGCAGAGTTCTATCTGACTTTCTGGGACAGTATAGGTGATTCTGTTTATGACGCTCTTGAAGAATCTATCGAAATCGGCAGCATGTCTACCTCACACAAAAGAGCAATACTTATTTTCAAGAAAGGAGACAGAAAAGACCTCGCAAACTGGAGGCCGATCAGTTTACTTAAAACTGATTATAAGTTGTTAGCTGCCGCCTTAGCGAGAATAATGCAGGGTGTCCTGCCAACAATTATTTCACACGACCAAACAGCATACATTAATCCCGATTAATGATAAATGATATCATCTACTTTTGCAATTATTATGACATCCCTGGTGCAGTTATATGCCTCGCCTTTGAAAAGGCTTTTGATACTGTAAACTGGACCTTTATGTTGGCAACTTTGAATAAATTTGGATTTGGATCTTACTTTATTCAAACTGTCAAAATGATGTATAACAATATCTAAAGTTGCATTGTTAACTCCGGCTGGAAGACAGCCTTTTTTCAATTGCAGCGAGGCATCTATATTACTTGGTGATGGTTCAAATCTGTACATAACTCAAGCAAAGTATGCAATATTTCTGTCATGGTCTAAATATAAAGATAACCCTTTGTTACTTCAAAGACACAAGATCCTACAGTTATTCAATGCACTATGTGATTCGGTAATTCCAGTAAATTCAATACATAGGTCATAGCAAAAAAATGTATTAATGATGACATTATGATATTGTCTCACATGTACGGCATTTTGTACACGTGATTACTGCTGATGGAATAAAAACAATGGAAAAAAAGTAATAATTCTACTATCATTAACTTGCAACCAGTGCCCCTAAGAAGTGTGTTTGTCCAGGTGCTTCTTTAGAAGCCTTTTGTCTGTAGAAGAATAGTCGCACTGGTCACACTTGTATGGCTTCTCGCCTGTATGTTTTCTCATATGTCGGGATAGGTCAGACTTGCGAGAGGTTCTGTATCGGCACTCTCCGCACATGTAGGGTTTGTCTCCGGTGTGTTTAGCTTTGTGTTTAATTAAAGTGCCTTTCCGTGCTGCAGAATAGTCGCATTGGTCACACTTGTAAGGTTTCGCACCTGTATGTGTTCTCTTATGTACGGTTAAGGAAACTTTGACCTGCGCCATTGGGTTATGTTGATGAGTTAGTGACGTCACTGCCTTCACTGTCAGGGATCCCATGATCCTCTTCGGTCTCTTCTATCATGGCTGTACTTGAGTGAGCATCACGGATTAAACGCCTCTTCCAATCAAGTTGCATCGGCTCCTATGATTCACTATTGCGTCCCCTTGTCAATGTTGGCGTGGTGTGCAGCGGCTGGGAAACGATACCCAGGCCCAAACCCGAACTTTGAGCAGGGGAGATCGCACTCTGAGTGGACGGGACGCCACTAGCAAATGAGGATGTAGGTCAACAATGGCGCCATCATCACATGTGCAGGAGGGGATCTGGTCTTAGCTCCCCAGCGGAGCCCTTGGTCGAAAGTTATGCGTGTCTACACCTCATCCCTGTGCCAACTTCGCTGAACAACCCCCAGAGGACTCATAGAAGTCGCAGGGAGTAGTACTCGGCTTACCTATCCGGCAAAACCCCGCATCTTCCCAGTGTCCCCCGGCCGTGTGAGTACAACGTCAAAATTCACCAACCGCCATGTTTCTTTCGTTCAACCTTCAACGTAACGTTCTACCCGATTTGACGCGGACCGCCCACGGACTTTCCCCCACGAACTCCGCTCTACAAACTTCGTCTGATCACCGCTGAACTGTATACCAGCCAAGAGGCACCTTATGCTCCAGCCGAGAAGAACATCGCTCACGCCGAACTGTAACTGTTAACACCTCCGGCCAAGAGAGTCACAGAACTTTGACAGTCACGAACTTTGCCCAAACAGAACTCTGCTTTACCAGTATTTTTTTTTCTCTTTCTTCTGCAGATAATCGATATTGTATTTTCCCTTTATGGTAGCTAGATTATCTCGCAGAAAAACATTGACAATCTATTTCAGTTCAACTGTTATCTTCATTTGTCCGTAATGTATTCACATCTGATGTACATGTTATCTTTCATATTGTTTTTACAAACCTTACCTCATTAGTCAACACTCTTCTTCACGTACATTGTAATGTTATATCTGTCTTTTCATTAGATCTAGATTTCCCAAGTATTGTTAAGGGGATTATTCATGGACTTCACTATTGTTAATGCACACCTTGCAGATTTTTAGTATTTGTACCATTCATTACGAAAAGTAGACAACAGGCTTTGATTTTTTAGACATTGCATTATTGTTCTTCCCAATTTTTAGCACACGATAGTTTGTAAAAAGGAGAAAGAGAGAAATAAGAAGATAAAGAGAAATCACGCCATTGGTTATGTTGATGATTAGTGACGTCACTGCCTTCACTGTCAGGGATCCCATGATCCTCTTCGGTCTCTTCTATCATGGCTGTACTTGAGTGAGCATCACGGATTAAACGCCTCTTCCAATCAAGTTGCATCGGCTCCTATGATTCACTATTGCGTCCCCTTGTCAATGTTGGCGCTGACAGCCGTTCGGAATCCACATTCACCACACATGTAGGGTTTCTCACCGGTGTGTCTAGTCATGTGTTTGTCTACACTGGACTTCTCTGCAGCAGAATAGTCGCACTTGTCACATTTATAGGGCTTCACACCTGTATGTTTTTTCATGTGTGTAGCTAAGGAAGACTTGAAAGCGGTCCTAAACCCGCACTCCCCACACTTGAAGGGTTTCTCTCCGGTGTGTCTAGTCATGTGTTTGTCTAAACTGGACTTCTCTGCAGCAGAATAGTCGCACTGGTCACATTTATAGGGCTTCACACCTGTATGTTTTCTTGCGTGTATCAATAGGTTAGACCTAGAGGCTGCCCTATAGCCACATTCCGTACACGCAAAGCGACTGTCCACAGTACGTTTCACCGTAAGCCTGTCCGTCTGCTCTGCTCGACCCTGTGCTGGAGGATGGTCAGATTCTATTCCACCTCTTTCCTCGCGTGGAATGTCCTCTTCCTTGTTCTGCTGCCTTCCCGTGTCTAATTTCTCGCTGCTGCTAGTCTCGTCCCAGGGGTGAACAGTCGACAGATCGTCCATAGGAACCTCACCGCTTCTCTCGTCCATTTCTGAAAAGAACAATAAATCCCCTAAAATTTAAACTTCATGCATGGAAGATACTCATTCCTGTGCTATCTATACCCGCCGTGTTGTCCTTCTCTATTCTATCCATATAGAATACAAGATGTAGTACGTGTTACCACGTACACTGAGTGTGTACATTGTTTATCGTATGCAACGTATTTGTATGCGCTCGCATGTGTGTATGGATAAGCGTGTATCTGTGCATATGAGTCACTCATATGCACAGATACACGCTTATCCATACACACACATGCGAGCGCATACAAATAACGTTGCATACGATAAACAATGTACACTCATACAAAGTGGATAGGCAGTAAAAAATGTCTTACCTACCGTTTTTTTTGGTGCTGATAACTGCTGATGTGTAGAATTGTCTCAAAAACGGCTAAACTGGAAACAAGGGGTCTTGCTCGTGATTAGGGCTGGGTATCGGTACTAAAAGGCAGTGTACCGGTACAAAACCGGTTTTTCCTATTGGACCGGTCCAGAAAAACCGGACCTAATAAAAGTAGGTGGACCGGATGTTGGACCTTTTAGAAAATTAACAGATTATTTGATCAGGCATTCACACGTCTTTTCGCTTGCAGGTGGGAGAAAATAACAAGAGCGAAGCAGATTATAGTTTATAGTCATTTCTACCAAGTTTTACAGTTAATCGTACAGATGCAGTTAGCGTTGTAGGATTTTAAAACGACAGTGTGAGTCTAATACTCCACCAAACTGATTTCTTTGTAGTAAAATGGACCATTGGTATGATTCGACTGCATCAGGTCCAGGTTCAGGTCCGGACCTGGACCTGATCCTCTGGACCTGAGCCGGACCTGAAGTTTCTGTACCGGTGTGACAGCGATCTCGCCCCCCCCCCCCCCGTGATCTCGCCCCCCCCCCGGAGGGGCGAGATCACTAGTGTTTTCGCCCCCCTTTAGCGTTTTCGCCCCCCCCCCCCCCCATACCCACCAGTGTTTTCGTCCCCCTTAAGGACATTGCTTCTCGGAGGGTTCTCAAGAGCAACTACATATTAGGCTCGCTACCTGGTACTACGCTGCACCTGGGGAGTAACGTATATGGTGTGTTACCTGGCACCTATATGGCACCTCTTTACCTGAAGATGTTATACCTCGAAAGTCGATACTATATGGTTCGATGCAAACAAGCCATTTAAATGAAAAAGACACTATTTTTTTGTAGGTGGCATAATAAGACAACGCTATCGCGAACGTATAAATCAACACCATCTACGGTACGGAATAAGTCATCTACATGTTTTATTTGTCACAGTATATTTTCGTTTTGTGCAGGAAACATTTCCAAAGCACTTACAAAAAACACAACTGAATAATAGTTTCTTATTATAAACGCTAACTACGCGCAAGTTCATATACCTGTTGCGAAATGCTACAAAAACACTGGTAAAGTACCAGTCTTAAGGTCTCATTGATGAGTTTCTTCTTTCCATAGACTTCTATGTTATAATTCGTGGTTTAAATGGGCGCGTTCATAATGAAGCTGCGTGAAATTTCAGCAGATTTTCATTCTATGTCGAGCACATTTACCCTATATCGGGGGAAAAAATTGCCAATGTAAACTATACGTAGGAACTTTTTTTATAGCAATTACAAACTACGATTAGTCAATCCCCACAAAAGGCACTTTTTCGCTGCTATTGTACAACCGCACCACTCAGAACCCACGACTGTGTACCTCCGACTAGCGCGCGGCTGCAAAACTTTACCTGCTAATTTCTTCAGTTACAAATAAGCTTTCACCAATCTAACTTTTGAGATCAGTCCGCTGGCTAAAAGGGAATTTCTCACCGCTAAAAACATGCGTCCGTGCAGCCGTTCAGTTTTTGGCTCGGATCTCTTTTAGGGTCCCCACTAGCGGAGTAATACATCAATGAGACCTTAAGTTTAATGTGTTATTGAAAAAATCTATCAAAGGAAAGAATGTCGTTTTCTTCATCAGCTCTGAAAGTTTGGGGTGTCTTACGTTAATGAATTAGCCTCTGGGAGGTAATTAAGTACGAGATCATGATAGGCATGAAAGCGCCACCTAGCGGCGGACAAAGGCCAATGTTCGGGACAAAGTGCAAAGGCGTCGAGACTGACGCTTTTGACGTGTCGCAAAGACTCATTAGATCAGTCTGTGTATGAGTTTGACTGAGTACTGTTCTCTTTGTGACTTTGTCTTTGTTTAATTGGAATATATCTCAGAGAATAGTCGTGTAAGGGATATCAGCACGACAGGCACGACGAGATTCATCCGGATCTTTCTACGTAAAATAAACGGTTCTATAGAGGATCGGGTGAAGGTACTATAGCTCATAAAGTCAAAACAGAGCTTAACAACTAGAATTGATGTTAGCTGCGTTTCAAGCTCCCTTATACCAGAGGCGGGCAAGCCGAACTGAGCCTTTCTGATTGGCCTTTATAGGTGTCGCCTAGCCCGGGGTTTGGGGGGGGGGGGGTGTTGGAGGGGCGTTCGAGAGAAGGCGGCGGTTGCAAAAAATAACTTGGATGCAGTTTGCATCAAAAAAGGTAGCTTAGAACCTTAGTCCTCTTTCAAATAGCTTCTATATCCAGTAGAGGTGATACAAGAAAAATAACAATAGTAACGCCCCTTGGAATGTAGACCCGTCCGTTACCATGGTAACGGAGATAGGTACACGGCGTAATCTGCAGCCAAGAAATGCGGGGTGGCGCCCGGTTATAAACCTTTTCAAATTTTTGCTCCATGCTATTCCTTGATTTTTTATGAATATTTTTCATTTTTATTTAAGTTTAATGTGTTATTGAAAAAATCTATCAAAGGAAAGAATGTCGTTTTCTTCATCAGCTCTGAAAGTTTGGGTGTCTTACGTTAATGAATTAGCCTCTGGGAGGTAATTAAGTACGAGATCATGATAGGCATGAAAGCGCCACCTAGCGGCGGACAAAGGCCAATGTTCGGGACAAAGTGCAAAGGCGTCGAGACTGACGCTTTTGACGTGTCGCAAAGACTCATTAGATCAGTCTGTGTATGAGTTTGACTGAGTACTGTTCTCTTTGTGACTTTGTCTTTGTTTAATTGGAATATATCTCAGAGAATAGTCGTGTAAGGATATCAGCACGACAGGCACGACGAGATTCATCCGGATCTTTCTACGTAAAATAAACGGTTCTATAGAGGATCGGGTGAAGGTACTATAGCTCATAAAGTCAAAACAGAGCTTAACAACTAGAATTGATGTTAGCTGCGTTTCAAGCTCCCTTATACCAGAGGCGGGCAAGCCGAACTGAGCCTTTCTGATTGGCCTTTTATAGGTGTCGCCTAGCGGGGTTGGGGGGGGGGGGGGTGTTGGAGGGGCGTTCGAGAGAAGGCGGCGGTTGCAAAAAATAACTTGGATGCAGTTTGCATCAAAAAAGGTAGCTTTAGAACCTTAGTCCTCTTTCAAATAGCTTCTATATCCAGTAGTAGAGTGTGATACAAGAAAAATAACAATAGTAACGCCCCTTGGAAATGTAGACCCGTCCGTTACCAGGTAACGGAGGAGAGGTACACGGCGTAATCTGCAGCCAAGAAATGCGGGGTGGCGCCCGGTTATAAACCCTTTTCAAATTTTTGCTCCAGTGCTATTCCTTGATTTTTTATGAATATTTTCATTTTTATTTAAGGTCTCATTGATGAGTTTCTTCTTTCCATAGACTTCTATGTTATAATTCGTGGTTTAAATGGGCGCGTTCATAATGAAGCTGCGTGAAATTTCAGCAGATTTTTCATTCTATGTCGAGCACATTTACCCTATATCGTGGGAAAAATTGCCAATGTAAACTATACGTAGGAACTTTTTTTATAGCAATTACAAACTACGATTAGTCAATCCCCACAAAAGGCACTTTTTCGCTGCTATTGTACAACCGCACCACTCAGAACCCACGACTGTGTACCTCCGACCTAGCGCGCGGCTGCAAAACTTTACCTGCTAATTTCTTCAGTTACAAATAAGCTTTCACCAATCTAACTTTTGAGATCAGTTCCGCTGGCTAAAAGGGAATTTCTCACCGCTAAAAACATGCGTCCGTGCAGCCGTTCAGTTTTTGGCTCGGATCTCTTTTAGGGTCCCCACTAGCGGAGTAATACATCAATGAGACCTTAAGTTTAATGTGTTATTGAAAAAATCTATCAAAGGAAAGAATGTCGTTTTCTTCATCAGCTCTGAAAGTTTGGGTGTCTTACGTTAATGAATTAGCCTCTGGGAGGTAATTAAGTACGAGATCATGATAGGCATGAAAGCGCCACCTAGCGGCGGACAAAGGCCAATGTTCGGGACAAAGTGCAAAGGCGTCGAGACTGACGCTTTTGACGTGTCGCAAAGACTCATTAGATCAGTCTGTGTATGAGTTTGACTGAGTACTGTTCTCTTTGTGACTTTGTCTTGTTTAATTGGAATATATCTCAGAGAATAGTCGTGTAAGGGATATCAGCACGACAGGCACGACGAGATTCATCCGGATCTTTCTACGTAAAATAAACGGTTCTATAGAGGATCGGGTGAAGGTACTATAGCTCATAAAGTCAAAACAGAGCTTAACAACTAGAAATTGATGTTAGCTGCGTTTCAAGCTCCCTTATACCAGAGGCGGGCAAGCCGAACTGAGCCTTTCTGATTGGCCTTTTATAGGTGTCGCCTAGCCCGGGGTTTGGGGGGGGGGGGGTGTTGGAGGGGCGTTCGAGAGAAGGCGGCGGTTGCAAAAAATAACTTGGATGCAGTTTGCATCAAAAAGGTAGCTTTAGAACCTTAGTCCTCTTTCAAATAGCTTCTATATCCAGTAGAGTGTGATACAAGAAAAATAACAATAGTAACGCCCCTTGGAAATGTAGACCCGTCCGTTACCATGGTAACGGAGATAGGTACACGGCGTAATCTGCAGCCAAGAAATGCGGGGTGGGCGCCCGGTTATAAACCCTTTTCAAATTTTTGCTCCAGTGCTATTCCTTGATTTTTTATGAATATTTTTCATTTTTATTTAAGGTCTCATTGATGAGTTTCTTCTTTCCATAGACTTCTATGTTATAATTCGTGGTTTAAATGGGCGCGTTCATAATGAAGCTGCGTGAAATTTCAGCAGATTTTTCATTCTATGTCGAGCACATTTACCCTATATCGTGGGAAAAAATTGCCAATGTAAACTATACGTAGGAACTTTTTTTATAGCAATACAAACTACGATTAGTCAATCCCCACAAAAGGCACTTTTTCGCTGCTATTGTACAACCGCACCACTCAGAACCCACGACTGTGTACCTCCGACCTAGCGCGCGGCTGCAAAACTTTACCTGCTAATTTCTTCAGTTACAAATAAGCTTTCACCAATCTAACTTTTGAGATCAGTTCCGCTGGCTAAAAGGGAATTTCTCACCGCTAAAAACATGCGTCCGTGCAGCCGTTCAGTTTTTGGCTCGGATCTCTTTTAGGGTCCCCACTAGCGGAGTAATACATCAATGAGACCTTAAGTTTAATGTGTTATTGAAAAAATCTATCAAAGGAAAGAATGTCGTTTTCTTCATCAGCTCTGAAAGTTTGGGTGTCTTACGTTAATGAATTAGCCTCTGGGAGGTAATTAAGTACGAGATCATGATAGGCATGAAAGCGCCACCTAGCGGCGGACAAAGGCCAATGTTCGGGACAAAGTGCAAAGGCGTCGAGACTGACGCTTTTGACGTGTCGCAAAGACTCATTAGATCAGTCTGTGTATGAGTTTGACTGAGTACTGTTCTCTTTGTGACTTTGTCTTTGTTTAATTGGAATATATCTCAGAGAATAGTCGTGTAAGGGATATCAGCACGACAGGCACGACGAGATTCATCCGGATCTTTCTACGTAAAATAAACGGTTCTATAGAGGATCGGGTGAAGGTACTATAGCTCATAAAGTCAAAACAGAGCTTAACAACTAGAAATTGATGTTAGCTGCGTTTCAAGCTCCCTTATACCAGAGGCGGGCAAGCCGAACTGAGCCTTTCTGATTGGCCTTTTATAGGTGTCGCCTAGCCGGGGTTTGGGGGGGGGGGGGTGTTGGAGGGGCGTTCGAGAGAAGGCGGCGGTTGCAAAAAATAACTTGGATGCAGTTTGCATCAAAAAAGGTAGCTTTAGAACCTTAGTCCTCTTTCAAATAGCTTCTATCCAGTAGAGTGTGATACAAGAAAAATAACAATAGTAACGCCCCTTGGAAATGTAGACCCGTCCGTTACCATGGTAACGGAGATAGGTACACGGCGTAATCTGCAGCCAAGAAATGCGGGGTGGCGCCCGGTTATAAACCCTTTTCAAATTTTGCTCCAGTGCTATTCCTTGATTTTTATGAATATTTTTCATTTTTATTTAAGGTCTCATTGATGAGTTTCTTCTTCCATAGACTTCTATGTTATAATTCGTGGTTTAAATGGGCGCGTTCATAATGAAGCTGCGTGAAATTTCAGCAGATTTTCATTCTATGTCGAGCACATTTACCCTATATCGTGGGAAAAAATTGCCAATGTAAACTATACGTAGGAACTTTTTTATAGCAATTACAAACTACGATTAGTCAATCCCCACAAAAGGCACTTTTTCGCTGCTATTGTACAACCGCACCACTCAGAACCACGACTGTGTACCTCCGACCTAGCGCGCGGCTGCAAAACTTTACCTGCTAATTTCTTCAGTTACAAATAAGCTTTCACCAATCTAACTTTTGAGATCAGTTCCGCTGGCTAAAAGGGAATTTCTCACCGCTAAAACATGCGTCCGTGCAGCCGTTCAGTTTTTGGCTCGGATCTCTTTTAGGGTCCCCACTAGCGGAGTAATACATCAATGAGACCTTAAGTTTAATGTGTATTGAAAAAATCTATCAAAGGAAAGAATGTCGTTTTCTTCATCAGCTCTGAAAGTTTGGGTGTCTTACGTTAATGAATTAGCCTCTGGGAGGTAATTAAGTACGAGATCATGATAGGCATGAAAGCGCCACCTAGCGGCGGACAAAGGCCAATGTTCGGGACAAAGTGCAAAGGCGTCGAGACTGACGCTTTTGACGTGTCGCAAAGACTCATTAGATCAGTCTGTGTATGAGTTTGACTGAGTACTGTTCTCTTTGTGACTTTGTCTTTGTTTAATTGGAATATATCTCAGAGAATAGTCGTGTAAGGGATATCAGCACGACAGGCACGACGAGATTCATCCGGATCTTTCTACGTAAAATAAACGGTTCTATAGAGGATCGGGGGGTGAAGGTACTATAGCTCATAAAGTAAACAGCTTAACAACTAGAAATTGATGTTAGCTGCGTTTCAAGCTCCCTTATACCAGAGGCGGGCAAGCCGAACTGAGCCTTTCTGATTGGCCTTTTATAGGTGTCGCCTAGCCCGGGGTTTGGGGGGGGGGGGGTGTTGGAGGGGCGTTCGAGAGAAGGCGGCGGTTGCAAAAAATAACTTGGATGCAGTTTGCATCAAAAAAGGTAGCTTTAGAACCTTAGTCCTCTTTCAAATAGCTTCTATATCCAGTAGAGTGTGATACAAGAAAAATAACAATAGTAACGCCCTTGGAAATGTAGACCCGTCCGTTACCATGGTAACGGAGATAGGTACACGGCGTAATCTGCAGCCAAGAAATGCGGGGTGGCGCCCGGTTATAAACCCTTTTCAAATTTTTGCTCCAGTGCTATTCCTTGATTTTTTATGATATTTTTCATTTTTATTTAAGGTCTCATTGATGAGTTTCTTCTTTCCATAGACTTCTATGTTATAATTCGTGGTTTAAATGGGCGCGTTCATAATGAAGCTGCGTGAAATTTCAGCAGATTTTTCATTCTATGTCGAGCACATTTACCCTATATCGTGGGAAAAAATTGCCAATGTAAACTATACGTAGGAACTTTTTTATAGCAATTACAAACTACGATTAGTCAATCCCCACAAAAGGCACTTTTCGCTGCTATTGTACAACCGCACCACTCAGAACCCACGACTGTGTACCTCCGACCTAGCGCGCGGCTGCAAAACTTTACCTGCTAATTTCTTCAGTTACAAATAAGCTTTCACCAATCTAACTTTTGAGATCAGTTCCGCTGGCTAAAAGGGAATTTCTCACCGCTAAAAACATGCGTCCGTGCAGCCGTTCAGTTTTTGGCTCGGATCTCTTTTAGGGTCCCCACTAGCGGAGTAATACATCAATGAGACCTTAAGTTTAATGTGTTATTGAAAAAATCTATCAAAGGAAAGAATGTCGTTTTCTTCATCAGCTCTGAAGTTTGGGTGTCTTACGTTAATGAATTAGCCTCTGGGAGGTAATTAAGTACGAGATCATGATAGGCATGAAAGCGCCACCTAGCGGCGGACAAAGGCCAATGTTCGGGACAAAGTGCAAAGGCGTCGAGACTGACGCTTTTGACGTGTCGCAAAGACTCATTAGATCAGTCTGTGTATGAGTTTGACTGAGTACTGTTCTCTTTGTGACTTTGTCTTTGTTTAATTGGAATATATCTCAGAGAATAGTCGTGTAAGGGATATCAGCACGACAGGCACGACGAGATTCATCCGGATCTTTCTACGTAAAATAAACGGTTCTATAGAGGATCGGGTGAAGGTACTATAGCTCATAAAGTCAAAACAGAGCTTAACAACTAGAAATTGATGTTAGCTGCGTTTCAAGCTCCCTTATACCAGAGGCGGGCAAGCCGAACTGAGCCTTTCTGATTGGCCTTTTATAGGTGTCGCCTAGCCCGGGGTTTGGGGGGGGGGGGGTGTTGGAGGGGCGTTCGAGAGAAGGCGGCGGTTGCAAAAAATAACTTGGATGCAGTTTGCATCAAAAAAGGTAGCTTTAGAACCTTAGTCCTCTTTCAAATAGCTTCTATATCCAGTAGAGTGTGATACAAGAAAAATAACAATAGTAACGCCCCTTGGAAATGTAGACCCGTCCGTTACCATGGTAACGGAGATAGGTACACGGCGTAATCTGCAGCCAAGAAATGCGGGGTGGCGCCCGGTTATAAACCCTTTTCAAATTTTTGCTCCAGTGCTATTCCTTGATTTTTTATGAATATTTTTCATTTTTATTTAAGGTCTCATTGATGAGTTTCTTCTTTCCATAGACTTCTATGTTATAATTCGTGGTTTAAATGGGCGCGTTCATAATGAAGCTGCGTGAAATTTCAGCAGATTTTTCATTCTATGTCGAGCACATTTACCCTATATCGTGGGAAAAAATTGCCAATGTAAACTATACGTAGGAACTTTTTTTATAGCAATTACAAACTACGATTAGTCAATCCCCACAAAAGGCACTTTTTCGCTGCTATTGTACAACCGCACCACTCAGAACCCACGACTGTGTACCTCCGACCTAGCGCGCGGCTGCAAAACTTTACCTGCTAATTTCTTCAGTTACAAATAAGCTTTCACCAATCTAACTTTTGAGATCAGTTCCGCTGGCTAAAAGGGAATTTCTCACCGCTAAAAACATGCGTCCGTGCAGCCGTTCAGTTTTTGGCTCGGATCTCTTTTAGGGTCCCCACTAGCGGAGTAATACATCAATGAGACCTTAAGTTTAATGTGTTATTGAAAAAATCTATCAAAGGAAAGAATGTCGTTTTCTTCATCAGCTCTGAAAGTTTGGGTGTCTTACGTTAATGAATTAGCCTCTGGGAGGTAATTAAGTACGAGATCATGATAGGCATGAAAGCGCCACCTAGCGGCGGACAAAGGCCAATGTTCGGGACAAAGTGCAAAGGCGTCGAGACTGACGCTTTTGACGTGTCGCAAAGACTCATTAGATCAGTCTGTGTATGAGTTTGACTGAGTACTGTTCTCTTTGTGACTTTGTCTTTGTTTAATTGGAATATATCTCAGAGAATAGTCGTGTAAGGGATATCAGCACGACAGGCACGACGAGATTCATCCGGATCTTTCTACGTAAAATAAACGGTTCTATAGAGGATCGGGTGAAGGTACTATAGCTCATAAAGTCAAAACAGAGCTTAACAACTAGAAATTGATGTTAGCTGCGTTTCAAGCTCCCTTATACCAGAGGCGGGCAAGCCGAACTGAGCCTTTCTGATTGGCCTTTTATAGGTGTCGCCTAGCCCGGGGTTGGGGGGGGGGGGGGGGGGTGTTGGAGGGGCGTTCGAGAGAAGGCGGCGGTTGCAAAAAATAACTTGGATGCAGTTTGCATCAAAAAAGGTAGCTTTAGAACCTTAGTCCTCTTTCAAATAGCTTCTATATCCAGTAGAGTGTGATACAAGAAAAATAACAATAGTAACGCCCCTTGGAAATGTAGACCCGTCCGTTACCATGGTAACGGAGATAGGTACACGGCGTAATCTGCAGCCAAGAAATGCGGGGTGGCGCCCGGTTATAAACCCTTTTCAAATTTTTGCTCCAGTGCTATTCCTTGATTTTTTATGAAATTTTTCATTTTTATTTAAGGTCTCATTGATGAGTTTCTTCTTTCCATAGACTTCTATGTTATAATTCGTGGTTTAAATGGGCGCGTTCATAATGAAGCTGCGTGAAATTTCAGCAGATTTTTCATTCTATGTCGAGCACATTTACCCTATATCGTGGGAAAAAATTGCCAATGTAAACTATACGTAGGAACTTTTTTTATAGCAATTACAAACTACGATTAGTCAATCCCCACAAAAGGCACTTTTTCGCTGCTATTGTACAACCGCACCACTCAGAACCCACGACTGTGTACCTCCGACCTAGCGCGCGGCTGCAAAACTTTACCTGCTAATTTCTTCAGTTACAAATAAGCTTTCACCAATCTAACTTTTGAGATCAGTTCCGCTGGCTAAAAGGGAATTTCTCACCGCTAAAAACATGCGTCCGTGCAGCCGTTCAGTTTTTGGCTCGGATCTCTTTTAGGGTCCCCACTAGCGGAGTAATACATCAATGAGACCTTAAGTTTAATGTGTTATTGAAAAAATCTATCAAAGGAAAGAATGTCGTTTTCTTCATCAGCTCTGAAAGTTTGGGTGTCTTACGTTAATGAATTAGCCTCTGGGAGGTAATTAAGTACGAGATCATGATAGGCATGAAAGCGCCACCTAGCGGCGGACAAAGGCCAATGTTCGGGACAAAGTGCAAAGGCGTCGAGACTGACGCTTTTGACGTGTCGCAAAGACTCATTAGATCAGTCTGTGTATGAGTTTGACTGAGTACTGTTCTCTTTGTGACTTTGTCTTTGTTTAATTGGAATATATCTCAGAGAATAGTCGTGTAAGGGATATCAGCACGACAGGCACGACGAGATTCATCCGGATCTTTCTACGTAAAATAAACGGTTCTATAGAGGATCGGGTGAAGGTACTATAGCTCATAAAGTCAAAACAGAGCTTAACAACTAGAAATTGATGTTAGCTGCGTTTCAAGCTCCCTTATACCAGAGGCGGGCAAGCCGAACTGAGCCTTTCTGATTGGCCTTTTATAGGTGTCGCCTAGCCCGGGGTTTGGGGGGGGGGGGGGGTGTTGGAGGGGCGTTCGAGAGAAGGCGGCGGTTGCAAAAAATAACTTGGATGCAGTTTGCATCAAAAAAGGTAGCTTTAGAACCTTAGTCCTCTTTCAAATAGCTTCTATATCCAGTAGAGTGTGATACAAGAAAAATAACAATAGTAACGCCCCTTGGAAATGTAGACCCGTCCGTTACCATGGTAACGGAGATAGGTACACGGCGTAATCTGCAGCCAAGAAATGCGGGGTGGCGCCGGTTATAAACCCTTTTCAAATTTTTGCTCCAGTGCTATTCCTTGATTTTTATGAATATTTTTCATTTTTATTTAAGGTCTCATTGATGAGTTTCTTCTTTCCATAGACTTCTATGTTATAATTCGTGGTTTAAATGGGCGCGTTCATAATGAAGCTGCGTGAAATTTCAGCAGATTTTTCATTCTATGTCGAGCACATTTACCCTATATCGTGGGAAAAAATTGCCAATGTAAACTATACGTAGGAACTTTTTTTATAGCAATTACAAACTACGATTAGTCAATCCCCACAAAAGGCACTTTTTCGCTGCTATTGTACAACCGCACCACTCAGAACCCACGACTGTGTACCTCCGACCTAGCGCGCGGCTGCAAAACTTTACCTGCTAATTTCTTCAGTTACAAATAAGCTTTCACCAATCTAACTTTTGAGATCAGTTCCGCTGGCTAAAAGGGAATTTCTCACCGCTAAAAACATGCGTCCGTGCAGCCGTTCAGTTTTTGGCTCGGATCTCTTTTAGGGTCCCCACTAGCGGAGTAATACATCAATGAGACCTTAAGTTTAATGTGTTATTGAAAAAATCTATCAAAGGAAAGAATGTCGTTTTCTTCATCAGCTCTGAAAGTTTGGGTGTCTTACGTTAATGAATTAGCCTCTGGGAGGTAATTAAGTACGAGATCATGATAGGCATGAAAGCGCCACCTAGCGGCGGACAAAGGCCAATGTTCGGGACAAAGTGCAAAGGCGTCGAGACTGACGCTTTTGACGTGTCGCAAAGACTCATTAGATCAGTCTGTGTATGAGTTTGACTGAGTACTGTTCTCTTTGTGACTTTGTCTTTGTTTAATTGGAATATATCTCAGAGAATAGTCGTGTAAGGGATATCAGCACGACAGGCACGACGAGATTCATCCGGATCTTTCTACGTAAAATAAACGGTTCTATAGAGGATCGGGTGAAGGTACTATAGCTCATAAAGTCAAAACAGAGCTTAACAACTAGAAATTGATGTTAGCTGCGTTTCAAGCTCCCTTATACCAGAGGCGGGCAAGCCGAACTGAGCCTTTCTGATTGGCCTTTTATAGGTGTCGCCTAGCCCGGGGTTTGGGGGGGGGGGGGGTGTTGGAGGGGCGTTCGAGAGAAGGCGGCGGTTGCAAAAAATAACTTGGATGCAGTTTGCATCAAAAAAGGTAGCTTTAGAACCTTAGTCCTCTTTCAAATAGCTTCTATATCCAGTAGAGTGTGATACAAGAAAAATAACAATAGTAACGCCCCTTGGAAATGTAGACCCGTCCGTTACCATGGTAACGGAGATAGGTACACGGCGTAATCTGCAGCCAAGAAATGCGGGGTGGCGCCCGGTTATAAACCCTTTTCAAATTTTTGCTCCAGTGCTATTCCTTGATTTTTTATGAATATTTTTCATTTTTATTTAAGGTCTCATTGATGAGTTTCTTCTTTCCATAGACTTCTATGTTATAATTCGTGGTTTAAATGGGCGCGTTCATAATGAAGCTGCGTGAAATTTCAGCAGATTTTTCATTCTATGTCGAGCACATTTACCCTATATCGTGGGAAAAAATTGCCAATGTAAACTATACGTAGGAACTTTTTTATAGCAATTACAAACTACGATTAGTCAATCCCCACAAAAGGCACTTTTTCGCTGCTATTGTACAACCGCACCACTCAGAACCCACGACTGTGTACCTCCGACCTAGCGCGCGGCTGCAAAACTTTACCTGCTAATTTCTTCAGTTACAAATAAGCTTTCACCAATCTAACTTTTGAGATCAGTTCCGCTGGCTAAAAGGGAATTTCTCACCGCTAAAAACATGCGTCCGTGCAGCCGTTCAGTTTTTGGCTCGGATCTCTTTTAGGGTCCCCACTAGCGGAGTAATACATCAATGAGACCTTAAGTTTAATGTGTTATTGAAAAAATCTATCAAAGGAAAGAATGTCGTTTTCTTCATCAGCTCTGAAAGTTTGGGTGTCTTACGTTAATGAATTAGCCTCTGGGAGGTAATTAAGTACGAGATCATGATAGGCATGAAAGCGCCACCTAGCGGCGGACAAAGGCCAATGTTCGGGACAAAGTGCAAAGGCGTCGAGACTGACGCTTTTGACGTGTCGCAAAGACTCATTAGATCAGTCTGTGTATGAGTTTGACTGAGTACTGTTCTCTTTGTGACTTTGTCTTTGTTTAATTGGAATATATCTCAGAGAATAGTCGTGTAAGGGATATCAGCACGACAGGCACGACGAGATTCATCCGGATCTTTCTACGTAAAATAAACGGTTCTATAGAGGATCGGGTGAAGGTACTATAGCTCATAAAGTCAAAACAGAGCTTAACAACTAGAAATTGATGTTAGCTGCGTTTCAAGCTCCCTTATACCAGAGGCGGGCAAGCCGAACTGAGCCTTTCTGATTGGCCTTTTATAGGTGTCGCCTAGCCCGGGGTTTGGGGGGGGGGGGGGTTGGAGGGGCGTTCGAGAGAAGGCGGCGGTTGCAAAAAATAACTTGGATGCAGTTTGCATCAAAAAAGGTAGCTTTAGAACCTTAGTCCTCTTTCAAATAGCTTCTATATCCAGTAGAGTGTGATACAAGAAAAATAACAATAGTAACGCCCCTTGGAAATGTAGACCCGTCCGTTACCATGGTAACGGAGATAGGTACACGGCGTAATCTGCAGCCAAGAAATGCGGGGTGGCGCCCGGTTATAAACCCTTTTCAAATTTTTGCTCCAGTGCTATTCCTTGATTTTTTATGAATATTTTTCATTTTTATTTAAGGTCTCATTGATGAGTTTCTTCTTTCCATAGACTTCTATGTTATAATTCGTGGTTTAAATGGGCGCGTTCATAATGAAGCTGCGTGAAATTTCAGCAGATTTTTCATTCTATGTCGAGCACATTTACCCTATATCGTGGGAAAAAATTGCCAATGTAAACTATACGTAGGAACTTTTTTTATAGCAATTACAAACTACGATTAGTCAATCCCCACAAAAGGCACTTTTTCGCTGCTATTGTACAACCGCACCACTCAGAACCCACGACTGTGTACCTCCGACCTAGCGCGCGGCTGCAAAACTTTACCTGCTAATTTCTTCAGTTACAAATAAGCTTTCACCAATCTAACTTTTGAGATCAGTTCCGCTGGCTAAAAGGGAATTTCTCACCGCTAAAAACATGCGTCCGTGCAGCCGTTCAGTTTTTGGCTCGGATCTCTTTTAGGGTCC
The DNA here is from genome assembly GCA_019207045.1 of Branchiostoma floridae x Branchiostoma belcheri. NCBI lineage: Eukaryota > Metazoa > Chordata > Leptocardii > Amphioxiformes > Branchiostomatidae > Branchiostoma > Branchiostoma floridae x Branchiostoma belcheri. The sequence goes on along the minus strand of CM033026.1, from coordinate 234,622 downwards.
CCACTAGCGGAGTAATACATCAATGAGACCTTAAGTTTAATGTGTTATTGAAAAAATCTATCAAAGGAAAGAATGTCGTTTTCTTCATCAGCTCTGAAAGTTTGGGTGTCTTACGTTAATGAATTAGCCTCTGGGAGGTAATTAAGTACGAGATCATGATAGGCATGAAAGCGCCACCTAGCGGCGGACAAAGGCCAATGTTCGGGACAAAGTGCAAAGGCGTCGAGACTGACGCTTTTGACGTGTCGCAAAGACTCATTAGATCAGTCTGTGTATGAGTTTGACTGAGTACTGTTCTCTTTGTGACTTTGTCTTTGTTTAATTGGAATATATCTCAGAGAATAGTCGTGTAAGGGATATCAGCACGACAGGCACGACGAGATTCATCCGGATCTTTCTACGTAAAATAAACGGTTCTATAGAGGATCGGGTGAAGGTACTATAGCTCATAAAGTCAAAACAGAGCTTAACAACTAGAAATTGATGTTAGCTGCGTTTCAAGCTCCCTTATACCAGAGGCGGGCAAGCCGAACTGAGCCTTTCTGATTGGCCTTTTATAGGTGTCGCCTAGCCCGGGGTTGGGGGGGGGGGGGGGTGTTGGAGGGGCGTTCGAGAGAAGGCGGCGGTTGCAAAAAATAACTTGGATGCAGTTTGCATCAAAAAAGGTAGCTTTAGAACCTTAGTCCTCTTTCAAATAGCTTCTATATCCAGTAGAGTGTGATACAAGAAAAATAACAATAGTAACGCCCCTTGGAAATGTAGACCCGTCCGTTACCATGGTAACGGAGATAGGTACACGGCGTAATCTGCAGCCAAGAAATGCGGGGTGGCGCCCGGTTATAAACCCTTTTCAAATTTTTGCTCCAGTGCTATTCCTTGATTTTTTATGAATATTTTTCATTTTTATTTAAGGTCTCATTGATGAGTTTCTTCTTTCCATAGACTTCTATGTTATAATTCGTGGTTTAAATGGGCGCGTTCATAATGAAGCTGCGTGAAATTTCAGCAGATTTTTCATTCTATGTCGAGCACATTTACCCTATATCGTGGGAAAAAATTGCCAATGTAAACTATACGTAGGAACTTTTTTTATAGCAATTACAAACTACGATTAGTCAATCCCCACAAAAGGCACTTTTTCGCTGCTATTGTACAACCGCACCACTCAGAACCCACGACTGTGTACCTCCGACCTAGCGCGCGGCTGCAAAACTTTACCTGCTAATTTCTTCAGTTACAAATAAGCTTTCACCAATCTAACTTTTGAGATCAGTTCCGCTGGCTAAAAGGGAATTTCTCACCGCTAAAAACATGCGTCCGTGCAGCCGTTCAGTTTTTGGCTCGGATCTCTTTTAGGGTCCCCACTAGCGGAGTAATACATCAATGAGACCTTAAGTTTAATGTGTTATTGAAAAAATCTATCAAAGGAAAGAATGTCGTTTTCTTCATCAGCTCTGAAAGTTTGGGTGTCTTACGTTAATGAATTAGCCTCTGGGAGGTAATTAAGTACGAGATCATGATAGGCATGAAAGCGCCACCTAGCGGCGGACAAAGGCCAATGTTCGGGACAAAGTGCAAAGGCGTCGAGACTGACGCTTTTGACGTGTCGCAAAGACTCATTAGATCAGTCTGTGTATGAGTTTGACTGAGTACTGTTCTCTTTGTGACTTTGTCTTTGTTTAATTGGAATATATCTCAGAGAATAGTCGTGTAAGGGATATCAGCACGACAGGCACGACGAGATTCATCCGGATCTTTCTACGTAAAATAAACGGTTCTATAGAGGATCGGGTGAAGGTACTATAGCTCATAAAGTCAAAACAGAGCTTAACAACTAGAAATTGATGTTAGCTGCGTTTCAAGCTCCCTTATACCAGAGGCGGGCAAGCCGAACTGAGCCTTTCTGATTGGCCTTTTATAGGTGTCGCCTAGCCCGGGGTTGGGGGGGGGGGGTGTTGGAGGGGCGTTCGAGAGAAGGCGGCGGTTGCAAAAAATAACTTGGATGCAGTTTGCATCAAAAAAGGTAGCTTTAGAACCTTAGTCCTCTTTCAAATAGCTTCTATATCCAGTAGAGTGTGATACAAGAAAAATAACAATAGTAACGCCCCTTGGAAATGTAGACCCGTCCGTTACCATGGTAACGGAGATAGGTACACGGCGTAATCTGCAGCCAAGAAATGCGGGGTGGCGCCCGGTTATAAACCCTTTTCAAATTTTTGCTCCAGTGCTATTCCTTGATTTTTTATGAATATTTTTCATTTTTATTTAAGGTCTCATTGATGAGTTTCTTCTTTCCATAGACTTCTATGTTATAATTCGTGGTTTAAATGGGCGCGTTCATAATGAAGCTGCGTGAAATTTCAGCAGATTTTTCATTCTATGTCGAGCACATTTACCCTATATCGTGGGAAAAAATTGCCAATGTAAACTATACGTAGGAACTTTTTTATAGCAATTACAAACTACGATTAGTCAATCCCCACAAAAGGCACTTTTTCGCTGCTATTGTACAACCGCACCACTCAGAACCCACGACTGTGTACCTCCGACCTAGCGCGCGGCTGCAAAACTTTACCTGCTAATTTCTTCAGTTACAAATAAGCTTTCACCAATCTAACTTTTGAGATCAGTTCCGCTGGCTAAAAGGGAATTTCTCACCGCTAAAAACATGCGTCCGTGCAGCCGTTCAGTTTTTGGCTCGGATCTCTTTTAGGGTCCCCACTAGCGGAGTAATACATCAATGAGACCTTAAGTTTAATGTGTTATTGAAAAAATCTATCAAAGGAAAGAATGTCGTTTTCTTCATCAGCTCTGAAAGTTTGGGTGTCTTACGTTAATGAATTAGCCTCTGGGAGGTAATTAAGTACGAGATCATGATAGGCATGAAAGCGCCACCTAGCGGCGGACAAAGGCCAATGTTCGGGACAAAGTGCAAAGGCGTCGAGACTGACGCTTTTGACGTGTCGCAAAGACTCATTAGATCAGTCTGTGTATGAGTTTGACTGAGTACTGTTCTCTTTGTGACTTTGTCTTTGTTTAATTGGAATATATCTCAGAGAATAGTCGTGTAAGGGATATCAGCACGACAGGCACGACGAGATTCATCCGGATCTTTCTACGTAAAATAAACGGTTCTATAGAGGATCGGGTGAAGGTACTATAGCTCATAAAGTCAAAACAGAGCTTAACAACTAGAAATTGATGTTAGCTGCGTTTCAAGCTCCCTTATACCAGAGGCGGGCAAGCCGAACTGAGCCTTTCTGATTGGCCTTTTATAGGTGTCGCCTAGCCCGGGGTTTGGGGGGGGGGGGTGTTGGAGGGGCGTTCGAGAGAAGGCGGCGGTTGCAAAAAATAACTTGGATGCAGTTTGCATCAAAAAGGTAGCTTTAGAACCTTAGTCCTCTTTCAAATAGCTTCTATATCCAGTAGAGTGTGATACAAGAAAAATAACAATAGTAACGCCCCTTGGAAATGTAGACCCGTCCGTTACCATGGTAACGGAGATAGGTACACGGCGTAATCTGCAGCCAAGAAATGCGGGGTGGCGCCCGGTTATAAACCCTTTTCAAATTTTTGCTCCAGTGCTATTCCTTGATTTTTTATGAATATTTTTCATTTTTATTTAAGGTCTCATTGATGAGTTTCTTCTTTCCATAGACTTCTATGTTATAATTCGTGGTTTAAATGGGCGCGTTCATAATGAAGCTGCGTGAAATTTCAGCAGATTTTTCATTCTATGTCGAGCACATTTACCCTATATCGTGGGAAAAAATTGCCAATGTAAACTATACGTAGGAACTTTTTTTATAGCAATTACAAACTACGATTAGTCAATCCCCACAAAAGGCACTTTTTCGCTGCTATTGTACAACCGCACCACTCAGAACCCACGACTGTGTACCTCCGACCTAGCGCGCGGCTGCAAAACTTTACCTGCTAATTTCTTCAGTTACAAATAAGCTTTCACCAATCTAACTTTTGAGATCAGTTCCGCTGGCTAAAAGGGAATTTCTCACCGCTAAAAACATGCGTCCGTGCAGCCGTTCAGTTTTTGGCTCGGATCTCTTTTAGGGTCCCCACTAGCGGAGTAATACATCAATGAGACCTTAAGTTTAATGTGTTATTGAAAAAATCTATCAAAGGAAAGAATGTCGTTTTCTTCATCAGCTCTGAAAGTTTGGGTGTCTTACGTTAATGAATTAGCCTCTGGGAGGTAATTAAGTACGAGATCATGATAGGCATGAAAGCGCCACCTAGCGGCGGACAAAGGCCAATGTTCGGGACAAAGTGCAAAGGCGTCGAGACTGACGCTTTTGACGTGTCGCAAAGACTCATTAGATCAGTCTGTGTATGAGTTTGACTGAGTACTGTTCTCTTTGTGACTTTGTCTTTGTTTAATTGGAATATATCTCAGAGAATAGTCGTGTAAGGGATATCAGCACGACAGGCACGACGAGATTCATCCGGATCTTTCTACGTAAAATAAACGGTTCTATAGAGGATCGGGTGAAGGTACTATAGCTCATAAAGTCAAAACAGAGCTTAACAACTAGAAATTGATGTTAGCTGCGTTTCAAGCTCCCTTATACCAGAGGCGGGCAAGCCGAACTGAGCCTTTCTGATTGGCCTTTTATAGGTGTCGCCTAGCCGGGGTTTGGGGGGGGGGGGGTGTTGGAGGGGCGTTCGAGAGAAGGCGGCGGTTGCAAAAAATAACTTGGATGCAGTTTGCATCAAAAAAGGTAGCTTTAGAACCTTAGTCCTCTTTCAAATAGCTTCTATATCCAGTAGAGTGTGATACAAGAAAAATAACAATAGTAACGCCCCTTGGAAATGTAGACCCGTCCGTTACCATGGTAACGGAGATAGGTACACGGCGTAATCTGCAGCCAAGAAATGCGGGGTGGCGCCCGGTTATAAACCCTTTTCAAATTTTTGCTCCAGTGCTATTCCTTGATTTTTTATGAAATTTTTCATTTTTATTTAAGGTCTCATTGATGAGTTTCTTCTTTCCATAGACTTCTATGTTATAATTCGTGGTTTAAATGGGCGCGTTCATAATGAAGCTGCGTGAAATTTCAGCAGATTTTTCATTCTATGTCGAGCACATTTACCCTATATCGTGGGAAAAAATTGCCAATGTAAACTATACGTAGGAACTTTTTTATAGCAATTACAAACTACGATTAGTCAATCCCCACAAAAGGCACTTTTTCGCTGCTATTGTACAACCGCACCACTCAGAACCCACGACTGTGTACCTCCGACCTAGCGCGCGGCTGCAAAACTTTACCTGCTAATTTCTTCAGTTACAAATAAGCTTTCACCAATCTAACTTTTGAGATCAGTTCCGCTGGCTAAAAGGGAATTTCTCACCGCTAAAAACATGCGTCCGTGCAGCCGTTCAGTTTTTGGCTCGGATCTCTTTTAGGGTCCCCACTAGCGGAGTAATACATCAATGAGACCTTAAGTTTAATGTGTTATTGAAAAAATCTATCAAAGGAAAGAATGTCGTTTTCTTCATCAGCTCTGAAAGTTTGGGTGTCTTACGTTAATGAATTAGCCTCTGGGAGGTAATTAAGTACGAGATCATGATAGGCATGAAAGCGCCACCTAGCGGCGGACAAAGGCCAATGTTCGGGACAAAGTGCAAAGGCGTCGAGACTGACGCTTTTGACGTGTCGCAAAGACTCATTAGATCAGTCTGTGTATGAGTTTGACTGAGTACTGTTCTCTTTGTGACTTTGTCTTTGTTTAATTGGAATATATCTCAGAGAATAGTCGTGTAAGGGATATCAGCACGACAGGCACGACGAGATTCATCCGGATCTTTCTACGTAAAATAAACGGTTCTATAGAGGATCGGGTGAAGGTACTATAGCTCATAAAGTCAAAACAGAGCTTAACAACTAGAAATTGATGTTAGCTGCGTTTCAAGCTCCCTTATACCAGAGGCGGGCAAGCCGAACTGAGCCTTTCTGATTGGCCTTTTATAGGTGTCGCCTAGCCCGGGGTTTGGGGGGGGGGGGGGTGTTGGAGGGGCGTTCGAGAGAAGGCGGCGGTTGCAAAAAATAACTTGGATGCAGTTTGCATCAAAAAAGGTAGCTTTAGAACCTTAGTCCTCTTTCAAATAGCTTCTATATCCAGTAGAGTGTGATACAAGAAAAATAACAATAGTAACGCCCCTTGGAAATGTAGACCCGTCCGTTACCATGGTAACGGAGATAGGTACACGGCGTAATCTGCAGCCAAGAAATGCGGGGTGGCGCCCGGTTATAAACCCTTTTCAAATTTTTGCTCCAGTGCTATTCCTTGATTTTTTATGAATATTTTTCATTTTTATTTAAGGTCTCATTGATGAGTTTCTTCTTTCCATAGACTTCTATGTTATAATTCGTGGTTTAAATGGGCGCGTTCATAATGAAGCTGCGTGAAATTTCAGCAGATTTTTCATTCTATGTCGAGCACATTTACCCTATATCGTGGGAAAAAATTGCCAATGTAAACTATACGTAGGAACTTTTTTTATAGCAATTACAAACTACGATTAGTCAATCCCCACAAAAGGCACTTTTTCGCTGCTATTGTACAACCGCACCACTCAGAACCCACGACTGTGTACCTCCGACCTAGCGCGCGGCTGCAAAACTTTACCTGCTAATTTCTTCAGTTACAAATAAGCTTTCACCAATCTAACTTTTGAGATCAGTTCCGCTGGCTAAAAGGGAATTTCTCACCGCTAAAAACATGCGTCCGTGCAGCCGTTCAGTTTTTGGCTCGGATCTCTTTTAGGGTCCCCACTAGCGGAGTAATACATCAATGAGACCTTAAGTTTAATGTGTTATTGAAAAAATCTATCAAAGGAAAGAATGTCGTTTTCTTCATCAGCTCTGAAAGTTTGGGTGTCTTACGTTAATGAATTAGCCTCTGGGAGGTAATTAAGTACGAGATCATGATAGGCATGAAAGCGCCACCTAGCGGCGGACAAAGGCCAATGTTCGGGACAAAGTGCAAAGGCGTCGAGACTGACGCTTTTGACGTGTCGCAAAGACTCATTAGATCAGTCTGTGTATGAGTTTGACTGAGTACTGTTCTCTTTGTGACTTTGTCTTTGTTTAATTGGAATATATCTCAGAGAATAGTCGTGTAAGGGATATCAGCACGACAGGCACGACGAGATTCATCCGGATCTTTCTACGTAAAATAAACGGTTCTATAGAGGATCGGGTGAAGGTACTATAGCTCATAAAGTCAAAACAGAGCTTAACAACTAGAAATTGATGTTAGCTGCGTTTCAAGCTCCCTTATACCAGAGGCGGGCAAGCCGAACTGAGCCTTTCTGATTGGCCTTTTATAGGTGTCGCCTAGCCCGGGGTTTGGGGGGGGGGGGGTGTTGGAGGGGCGTTCGAGAGAAGGCGGCGGTTGCAAAAAATAACTTGGATGCAGTTTGCATCAAAAAAGGTAGCTTTAGAACCTTAGTCCTCTTTCAAATAGCTTCTATATCCAGTAGAGTGTGATACAAGAAAAATAACAATAGTAACGCCCCTTGGAAATGTAGACCCGTCCGTTACCATGGTAACGGAGATAGGTACACGGCGTAATCTGCAGCCAAGAAATGCGGGGTGGCGCCCGGTTATAAACCCTTTTCAAATTTTTGCTCCAGTGCTATTCCTTGATTTTTTATGAATATTTTTCATTTTTATTTAAGGTCTCATTGATGAGTTTCTTCTTTCCATAGACTTCTATGTTATAATTCGTGGTTTAAATGGGCGCGTTCATAATGAAGCTGCGTGAAATTTCAGCAGATTTTTCATTCTATGTCGAGCACATTTACCCTATATCGTGGGAAAAAATTGCCAATGTAAACTATACGTAGGAACTTTTTTTATAGCAATTACAAACTACGATTAGTCAATCCCCACAAAAGGCACTTTTTCGCTGCTATTGTACAACCGCACCACTCAGAACCCACGACTGTGTACCTCCGACCTAGCGCGCGGCTGCAAAACTTTACCTGCTAATTTCTTCAGTTACAAATAAGCTTTCACCAATCTAACTTTTGAGATCAGTTCCGCTGGCTAAAAGGGAATTTCTCACCGCTAAAAACATGCGTCCGTGCAGCCGTTCAGTTTTTGGCTCGGATCTCTTTTAGGGTCCCCACTAGCGGAGTAATACATCAATGAGACCTTAAGTTTAATGTGTTATTGAAAAAATCTATCAAAGGAAAGAATGTCGTTTTCTTCATCAGCTCTGAAAGTTTGGGTGTCTTACGTTAATGAATTAGCCTCTGGGAGGTAATTAAGTACGAGATCATGATAGGCATGAAAGCGCCACCTAGCGGCGGACAAAGGCCAATGTTCGGGACAAAGTGCAAAGGCGTCGAGACTGACGCTTTTGACGTGTCGCAAAGACTCATTAGATCAGTCTGTGTATGAGTTTGACTGAGTACTGTTCTCTTTGTGACTTTGTCTTTGTTTAATTGGAATATATCTCAGAGAATAGTCGTGTAAGGGATATCAGCACGACAGGCACGACGAGATTCATCCGGATCTTTCTACGTAAAATAAACGGTTCTATAGAGGATCGGGTGAAGGTACTATAGCTCATAAAGTCAAAACAGAGCTTAACAACTAGAAATTGATGTTAGCTGCGTTTCAAGCTCCCTTATACCAGAGGCGGGCAAGCCGAACTGAGCCTTTCTGATTGGCCTTTTATAGGTGTCGCCTAGCCGGGGTTTGGGGGGGGGGGGGGGTGTTGGAGGGGCGTTCGAGAGAAGGCGGCGGTTGCAAAAAATAACTTGGATGCAGTTTGCATCAAAAAAGGTAGCTTTAGAACCTTAGTCCTCTTTCAAATAGCTTCTATATCCAGTAGAGTGTGATACAAGAAAAATAACAATAGTAACGCCCCTTGGAAATGTAGACCCGTCCGTTACCATGGTAACGGAGATAGGTACACGGCGTAATCTGCAGCCAAGAAATGCGGGGTGGCGCCCGGTTATAAACCCTTTTCAAATTTTTGCTCCAGTGCTATTCCTTGATTTTTTATGAATATTTTTCATTTTTATTTAAGGTCTCATTGATGAGTTTCTTCTTTCCATAGACTTCTATGTTATAATTCGTGGTTTAAATGGGCGCGTTCATAATGAAGCTGCGTGAAATTTCAGCAGATTTTTCATTCTATGTCGAGCACATTTACCCTATATCGTGGGAAAAAATTGCCAATGTAAACTATACGTAGGAACTTTTTTTATAGCAATTACAAACTACGATTAGTCAATCCCCACAAAAGGCACTTTTTCGCTGCTATTGTACAACCGCACCACTCAGAACCCACGACTGTGTACCTCCGACCTAGCGCGCGGCTGCAAAACTTTACCTGCTAATTTCTTCAGTTACAAATAAGCTTTCACCAATCTAACTTTTGAGATCAGTTCCGCTGGCTAAAAGGGAATTTCTCACCGCTAAAAACATGCGTCCGTGCAGCCGTTCAGTTTTTGGCTCGGATCTCTTTTAGGGTCCCCACTAGCGGAGTAATACATCAATGAGACCTTAAGTTTAATGTGTTATTGAAAAAATCTATCAAAGGAAAGAATGTCGTTTTCTTCATCAGCTCTGAAAGTTTGGGTGTCTTACGTTAATGAATTAGCCTCTGGGAGGTAATTAAGTACGAGATCATGATAGGCATGAAAGCGCCACCTAGCGGCGGACAAAGGCCAATGTTCGGGACAAAGTGCAAAGGCGTCGAGACTGACGCTTTTGACGTGTCGCAAAGACTCATTAGATCAGTCTGTGTATGAGTTTGACTGAGTACTGTTCTCTTTGTGACTTTGTCTTTGTTTAATTGGAATATATCTCAGAGAATAGTCGTGTAAGGGATATCAGCACGACAGGCACGACGAGATTCATCCGGATCTTTCTACGTAAAATAAACGGTTCTATAGAGGATCGGGTGAAGGTACTATAGCTCATAAAGTCAAAACAGAGCTTAACAACTAGAAATTGATGTTAGCTGCGTTTCAAGCTCCCTTATACCAGAGGCGGGCAAGCCGAACTGAGCCTTTCTGATTGGCCTTTTATAGGTGTCGCCTAGCCCGGGTTGGGGGGGGGGGGGTGTTGGAGGGGCGTTCGAGAGAAGGCGGCGGTTGCAAAAAATAACTTGGATGCAGTTTGCATCAAAAAAGGTAGCTTTAGAACCTTAGTCCTCTTTCAAATAGCTTCTATATCCAGTAGAGTGTGATACAAGAAAAATAACAATAGTAACGCCCCTTGGAAATGTAGACCCGTCCGTTACCATGGTAACGGAGATAGGTACACGGCGTAATCTGCAGCCAAGAAATGCGGGGTGGCGCCCGGTTATAAACCCTTTTCAAATTTTTGCTCCAGTGCTATTCCTTGATTTTTTATGAATATTTTTCATTTTTATTTAAGGTCTCATTGATGAGTTTCTTCTTTCCATAGACTTCTATGTTATAATTCGTGGTTTAAATGGGCGCGTTCATAATGAAGCTGCGTGAAATTTCAGCAGATTTTTCATTCTATGTCGAGCACATTTACCCTATATCGTGGGAAAAAATTGCCAATGTAAACTATACGTAGGAACTTTTTTTATAGCAATTACAAACTACGATTAGTCAATCCCCACAAAAGGCACTTTTTCGCTGCTATTGTACAACCGCACCACTCAGAACCCACGACTGTGTACCTCCGACCTAGCGCGCGGCTGCAAAACTTTACCTGCTAATTTCTTCAGTTACAAATAAGCTTTCACCAATCTAACTTTTGAGATCAGTTCCGCTGGCTAAAAGGGAATTTCTCACCGCTAAAAACATGCGTCCGTGCAGCCGTTCAGTTTTGGCTCGGATCTCTTTTAGGGTCCCCACTAGCGGAGTAATACATCAATGAGACCTTAAGTTTAATGTGTTATTGAAAAAATCTATCAAAGGAAAGAATGTCGTTTTCTTCATCAGCTCTGAAAGTTTGGGTGTCTTACGTTAATGAATTAGCCTCTGGGAGGTAATTAAGTACGAGATCATGATAGGCATGAAAGCGCCACCTAGCGGCGGACAAAGGCCAATGTTCGGGACAAAGTGCAAAGGCGTCGAGACTGACGCTTTTGACGTGTCGCAAAGACTCATTAGATCAGTCTGTGTATGAGTTTGACTGAGTACTGTTCTCTTTGTGACTTTGTCTTTGTTTAATTGGAATATATCTCAGAGAATAGTCGTGTAAGGGATATCAGCACGACAGGCACGACGAGATTCATCCGGATCTTTCTACGTAAAATAAACGGTTCTATAGAGGATCGGGTGAAGGTACTATAGCTCATAAAGTCAAAACAGAGCTTAACAACTAGAAATTGATGTTAGCTGCGTTTCAAGCTCCCTTATACCAGAGGCGGGCAAGCCGAACTGAGCCTTTCTGATTGGCCTTTTATAGGTGTCGCCTAGCCCGGGGTTTGGGGGGGGGGGGGGTGTTGGAGGGGCGTTCGAGAGAAGGCGGCGGTTGCAAAAAATAACTTGGATGCAGTTTGCATCAAAAAAGGTAGCTTTAGAACCTTAGTCCTCTTTCAAATAGCTTCTATATCCAGTAGAGTGTGATACAAGAAAAATAACAATAGTAACGCCCCTTGGAAATGTAGACCCGTCCGTTACCATGGTAACGGAGATAGGTACACGGCGTAATCTGCAGCCAAGAAATGCGGGGTGGCGCCCGGTTATAAACCCTTTTCAAATTTTTGCTCCAGTGCTATTCCTTGATTTTTTATGAATATTTTTCATTTTTATTTAAGGTCTCATTGATGAGTTTCTTCTTTCCATAGACTTCTATGTTATAATTCGTGGTTTAAATGGGCGCGTTCATAATGAAGCTGCGTGAAATTTCAGCAGATTTTTCATTCTATGTCGAGCACATTTACCCTATATCGTGGGAAAAAATTGCCAATGTAAACTATACGTAGGAACTTTTTTATAGCAATTACAAACTACGATTAGTCAATCCCCACAAAAGGCACTTTTTCGCTGCTATTGTACAACCGCACCACTCAGAACCCACGACTGTGTACCTCCGACCTAGCGCGCGGCTGCAAAACTTTACCTGCTAATTTCTTCAGTTACAAATAAGCTTTCACCAATCTAACTTTTGAGATCAGTTCCGCTGGCTAAAAGGGAATTTCTCACCGCTAAAAACATGCGTCCGTGCAGCCGTTCAGTTTTTGGCTCGGATCTCTTTTAGGGTCCCCACTAGCGGAGTAATACATCAATGAGACCTTAAGTTTAATGTGTTATTGAAAAAATCTATCAAAGGAAAGAATGTCGTTTTCTTCATCAGCTCTGAAAGTTTGGGTGTCTTACGTTAATGAATTAGCCTCTGGGAGGTAATTAAGTACGAGATCATGATAGGCATGAAAGCGCCACCTAGCGGCGGACAAAGGCCAATGTTCGGGACAAAGTGCAAAGGCGTCGAGACTGACGCTTTTGACGTGTCGCAAAGACTCATTAGATCAGTCTGTGTATGAGTTTGACTGAGTACTGTTCTCTTTGTGACTTTGTCTTTGTTTAATTGGAATATATCTCAGAGAATAGTCGTGTAAGGGATATCAGCACGACAGGCACGACGAGATTCATCCGGATCTTTCTACGTAAATAAACGGTTCTATAGAGGATCGGGTGAAGGTACTATAGCTCATAAAGTCAAAACAGAGCTTAACAACTAGAAATTGATGTTAGCTGCGTTTCAAGCTCCCTTATACCAGAGGCGGGCAAGCCGAACTGAGCCTTTCTGATTGGCCTTTTATAGGTGTCGCCTAGCCCGGGTTTGGGGGGGGGGGGGGTGTGGAGGGGCGTTCGAGAGAGGCGGCGGTTGCAAAAAATAACTTGGATGCAGTTTGCATCAAAAAGGGTAGCTTTAGAACCTTAGTCCTCTTTCAAATAGCTTCTATATCCAGTAGAGTGTGATACAAGAAAATAACAATAGTAAACGCCCCTTGGAAATGTAGACCCGTCCGTTACCATGGTAACGGAGATAGGTACACGGCGTAATCTGCAGCCAAGAAATGCGGGGTGGCGCCGGTTATAAACCCTTTTCAAATTTTTGCTCCAGTGCTATTCCTTGATTTTTTATGAATATTTTTCATTTTTATTTAAGGTCTCATTGATGAGTTTCTTCTTTCCATAGACTTCTATGTTATAATTCGTGGTTTAAATGGGCGCGTTCATAATGAAGCTGCGTGAAATTTCAGCAGATTTTTTCATTCTATGTCGAGCACATTTACCCTATATCGTGGGAAAAAATTGCCAATGTAAACTATACGTAGGAACTTTTTTTATAGCAATTACAAACTACGATTAGTCAATCCCCACAAAAGGCACTTTTTCGCTGCTATTGTACAACCGCACCACTCAGAACCCACGACTGTGTACCTCCGACCTAGCGCGCGGCTGCAAAACTTTACCTGCTAATTTCTTCAGTTACAAATAAGCTTTCACCAATCTAACTTTTGAGATCAGTTCCGCTGGCTAAAAGGGAATTTCTCACCGCTAAAAACATGCGTCCGTGCAGCCGTTCAGTTTTTGGCTCGGATCTCTTTTAGGGTCCCCACTAGCGGAGTAATACATCAATGAGACCTTAAGAAACACGGGTAAAACACCTGATAGAGTTTCTAATACTAAAAATCAGTCATATTGGAGGTGAAGATACCTATAGGCTAGGTGCATATAACAAAATGTGCGATATTCTAATGAATACCTTATCTACATAACTGATAAAGAGATTTCATACTTTTTTTCTGGTCAATTCATGGTAGAGGCTTCATATTGGAGATTTATACATGTAGGTTGCTTGAGGACAGGTGAATACAATGAAATAAATCTTATGTCGAGACTCAAGTATATGCAATAATGGAATACAAGGACCCAACCCTCCTTGTCCGAAACAACTTCAACTGTCTTATCATCATGTAATTACGTTAAAGGGGCATTCCACTCCAGAAGGGAGTATTGTTTTCCAATAGATAATGTGTCAATGAATACATAATCAGCCGAATTTTGTGGAATTCACCTTAGGATGAATTACGTGATGTGTGTTTTATAAAACAATAATGACACTCACTAAACCCATGCAGACCCTACCCATGCATTCCCTATACGCATAGACACTTTGTTTATCGTACATATTTTCGGAATAAATGAGGTACGCTAAGCACACCGAGAAGGCAGATTGCTCATAAGATAGCAAAGAATACAAGAACAAGACGAGATTTCTTAGCGAACCTGAAATTAGTTTTGTAACCTTAACTAAAACTTTTGCATTGTATTCAGCCATAGGATTAATTCAATTAGAGGGTACTTGGGGAGTTTAGTAGAACATTGAATGCTTTTGAGGCATGTGGAGCAACTGGGTACTTTATCGTATAATGTGAAGTAGTATGCAGTTATCACTTCCAAAATTGATATCTATCGGAAAATAACACTCCCGTGTGGAGTGGAATGCCCCTTTAATATTTATACTATGGATGGAGTTATGTATCAGACTCGTGTACTTATATCATTCTGAAAATGATATCAACTTCTAAAATGTTATGTAAACCCGTTTTTTTTTGGGGGGGGGGGGTCGCTAAAGGGGGGCGAGGTAGGGGACTGTAACTGTTGAAGGATGCCCAGCTGAGCAAGTCAGCACCTTCACTTACCTGGGAACGACGTTCAGCAGTGATGGGAAAATGGACACTGAACTTTCACTGCGTATTCAGAAAGCTTCCGGGGCTTTTTCCCAACTTGGTAAAATATGGAACAACAGCAGCATTCTCCTCTCAACAAAAATCAGGATTTATGAGGCAGCAGTACTAACTATTCTGACTTATGGGAGTGAAGTATGGGTCACCACCAAGGCACAAATGAGCAGGCTAGAAGTGTTCCATCAGCGCTGTCTTAGAAGAATCCTACGTGTTCGATGGTTTCATCATGTCTCCAACATAAGTGTATTCCAACAGACAGAAACAACGAACATTGAAGCTGTTGTAGCAGCCAGCAGACTCAGGTGGCTGGGTCATGTCTTGAGGATGCCTAATGAGAGGTTGCCCAGATTCCTCTTGGACTGGAACCCGAACTTTGGTAAAAGATCTAGAGGCAGACCGAGGAAGACATGGCTCAACACTGCCCTCGAAGATACCAGACTAACCACTGGAAACAACAACCTGAAACTGAATGACGTAGAAAAGATGGCCCAGAACCGCCTGGAATGGCGAAGGATGGTTCGCAGAAGACGGAAAATCCTTGATGCAGGCCACTCTTCATAAGGAGACCTTAACAAGTAAGTAAGTATTCATTAGGCCACAGCAAGTAAATTTTATGGATGACATCATTGTAAATAATTGCACTGTAAAGTTTTTTGTACATGTTATGTGTACGTTATGTCATGTGTGAACTTTTATGTCCAGGAAGACTAGCGGTGTACCATCTTGTATCACAGCTAATGGACGAATGAAGCTAGTCTCCAAGCAGACCCAACGGTGCCTTAGAGATAGTATCAAAGCTGGCCAGGGACTTGGTGCCCGTTTGACTCCCTTAGCCGGCTATCTCCCTTTGGCCGGCTATGACTCCTTTGCCAGCTTTGATATTGTTTCCAAGGCACCGTAGGGTCTGCTTGGAGACTAGAATAAAGCCTCTAAAGCCTCTAAAGCGCGCGCATTAATTTTCGCCTGATTTCATAAAAAAAAATTTATTTCTTCTACAGGGATGGTCAAAATGACGATAAAGTACCAAAATGAGCAAATACGAGGGGCGATCAATAAGTTCTCGGCCTCACCCAGAAATACGAAGCACAACTCATATTTTGAGGCACAACTTCATAAAATAAAGCCTTTTATCAATACACTCCAAATTTCAATCGTTGCAGTCATTACTTTCCAGGCATTCGTTTTTTGACAATCAGAAGGTAATTGACGAGAAAAACAAGGGTGAATTGTGATCAGACATGTGTAGGTCGAGTTCCCCGTGCCGTAAATTCTTTGTCATTAACAAAAGACATTGTCAAAATGTTTGATTATGATTCTCTACCTATTTCAAGCAGAAGGAAGTGGGTGTCTGACTTCCAGCAGCGCAAGTTGCCCCGCACACCTCAGGTCGCAGCTCAATTGTCCACGTTTTTTTTTCCTTTTACCTTACCTAACGTTACTGGGTGTCGCCTGCAAAATAATGATCACGATACTTTGAATTTTGGTTCACATTCATATAAGACTTTATACTTGACATCTATGCTTCGAAATCTGATGAGTTGTGCTTGTTATTTCTGGGTGAGGCCGAGAACTTATTAATCACCCCTCGTACGTTGTGTTGTAGCCTAATAATTGTCTTGTAGAAGTGACACTTGAGAGGTACCCAGGACTGTAGTTGTAGAAATGAAACTTATTGGATAGTTGTAAAGGTGACACCAATATGGAAGCCAGTGTGGTTACCAACTTTGTTGGTGATGCCAGTCTACCACACCAGTACATGTCTTGAATACAGAGATGAATACCATGTTTTGTCCCTTTAATTCTTGTTACAACAGTCATCACAACTTTATGGTGCGTATTTTTGAAAATGTAGCCATCTTGTTTTTTTTCACCATCTTGTTATTGTTTCGCCCTATCGCACTATTTTTGCAGTGTGCAGAGGACGTCATCCATAAAATTTACTTGCTGTGGCCTTAACCACCGGTACCCCCACCTACTCCTTCTGATTTTCCCCCTACCCGTTCACCTTTTCCCCCGGACTTCCTCTTACCCCCGCCGTACTTCATCTGTGCCCCCGTCATTCCTCTTTACCCCGGTGTAATTCTGCTTTTCCCCCGCCCTTTTCCTTTTCCCCCAATGGCCGCCGTCAACCCGAATTGCACGTAGTCGACACGAAAATCGCTCAGAAAGGAACAATAACGGCTGCGCCACGGAACATGAAATAGCCTATTCTCAATGACACGTTCTGGGCCACCTTTCTGCCAAGTGGCGTTTCACAACTCCTTCCCAGTTTGAACTGAAAAGGCACATGCCGTCAGCAGTGGGTAGTTTGTGGCGCTCCACCTCTACATAGTGTAGCTTCCTGCAGGCTGGTTGGCGGACCGCTTGAGGTCGGACCGGCTGGCGTGCTGTGCTATGGCGATCGGGCGACTCGCTAAGTTCGGCATCGATATGGTTACCCCGAGAGTCCAACACACAGGTGTGACAGCGATCTCGCCCCCCCGTGATCTCGCCCCCCCGGGGGCAAAATCACTAGCGATCTCGCCCCCCCCGGGCGAAATCGCTAGCGATCTCGCCCTCCCCGGCTAGTGATCTCGCCCCCCTACCTCGCCCCCCTTTAGTGATTTCGCCCCCCCCCAAAAAAAACGGGTTTACATGACATTTTAGAAGTTGATTGGTATAAATCACAAAATGCAGTTTCAGAATGATATAAGTACACGAGTCTGATACATAACTCCATTCATAGTATCAATAGTAACGTAATTACATGGTAATAAGATAGTTGAACTTGTTTCAGACAATTAGGGTTGGGTCCCTTGTATTCCCATTATTGCATATACTTGAGTCTTGGCATAAGATGTATTTCATTGTATTCACCTGTCCTCAAACAACCTATATATCTCCAATATGAGTCTCTACCATGAAGTGACCACAAAAGAACTATATAATGTCCTTATTAATCATGCAAATATTAGGTATTAATTAGAATAACGCACATTTTGGTATATGCACCTGGCCAAGGGATATCTTCACCTCCAACATGACTGTTTTTTCTAGTATTTAGGAACTGATGCATTTACCCGTGTTTCTTAAGACTGGTACTTTACCAGTGTTTGTGTAGCATTTAGCAACAGCTATATCAACTTGCGCGTAGATGGTGTTTATAATGAGAAACTATTATTCACGTGTGTTTTTGTTAGTGCTTTGGAAATGTTTCCAGAACAAGAAAGAAAACACTGTGACAAATTGAAAACATATAGCTGACGTATTCCGTACCATAGACGGTGTTGATTTTTACGTTCGCAGTAGCACTGTTTTTATGCCACCTCAGCTGCAAAAATTGTCTTTTTCATTTCAATGTCAGGTTTGCACCGAGCAATATAGTATCGACTTTCGAGGTATGGCATCTTACGGTACGATAATAGGTGCCATATAGGTACCAGGTAACACACCATACACGTTACTCCCCAGGTGCAGTATAGTACCAGGTAGCGCACCTGTAATATGTAGTAACCAGCTGCTCTTGGGGGGGGGGCGAAAACGCTAAGGGGGGCGAAAACGCTAGTGATCTCGCCCCCCGGGGGGGGGCGGTTTCGGTTTCTCGGGGGGGCGAGATCGCTGTCACACCGGCTCAGATTGGAAACAACGCAGGTAAAAGTCCCCGTGTCGATCATATGCATAGTAGCGGGGCCGCGCCCGTGAATAGGCACTACTTCGACGCCACCAACATAATGGGACCAAACTCATTTTTATTTCAACATTTCGGTAAAGTAAGTAAAGACAGAGTACATACTCACTCATGATGTGTCTGTTTAGGGTACCTTAGTACCAAGTGACAGCCAAACGATACCATGGACACTCTTTAGACATTTCTTTGTGCTTGTAAATGTATTCTGCCAATGAAAACCCTAGCCAATGTTGAAAATCACAAACCAATGCTCCCCCATAATTAAAAGCCAGCCAGTCTGCGAAGGAGGCTAAAAATACAACGTTTCTGATTGCATTCTACTACGAAATGTTCTTCTTCTTCTTTGAAAGCCCACATTCTTCATGTAGAATATTATGGCTTTTTGTTTATATACACCCTATCTGGTATCATCTAATTATTCGTTCTTTGATTCATACCTCCAGGATGATGTGTAGTAAACACGGGGCAGATTCTTAACTTGTAGCAAAGTCTAATAGTTTTCTGGAACGCCACAAAACCCCGGCCTCAAGCGGTCCGCCACCGAGCTATGTGGTGGAGCGCCACAAACTACCCACTGCTGACGGCATGTGCCTTTTCAGTTCAAACTGGGAAGGAGTTGTGAAACACCACTTGGCAGAAAGGTGGCCCAGAACGTGTCATTGAGAATAGGCTATTTCATGTTCCGTGGCGCAGCCGTTATTGTTCCTTTCTGAGCGATTTTCGTGTCGACTACGTGCAATTCGGGTTGACGGCGGCCATTGGGGGAAAAGGAAAAGGGCGGGGGAAAAGCAGAATTACACCGGGGGTAAAGAGGAATGACGGGGGCACAGATGAAGTACGGCGGGGGTTAAGAGGAAGTAAACATAGACAGCAAAGAGTTGTGACCCATGGCAAGTTCAGCACCTGGCACACTTTAACATCAGGAGTCCCACAGGGGTGTTCTTTCACCCTACTTATTTTTGCTCTTTATGAGCACTAGGTCACCAGTGTATAGTTCCACACTAAATGTTGGCTATGCTGACGACGTCAGCTTGTCGCGATTCTCCATGTGGCTGTGGCAAACAGCGACAGGGCAGTGGAGGAGGAAGCGACTCAGCTGGATGTATGGGCTAGCGACAACAAGATGATTTTAAATGGAGGCAAAATTCAGCTAATGCAAATATGTTTAACAGATCAGTTCCTGTCCCACCAGAGATTATCTTAGGGGGGCAACAGGTGCCATGGGTTGAACAGGCCAAGGGTTTGGGATTTATATTGGATAGGTACTTGACGTTTAATAACCAAGTGACATCCATGAGGGCCCCCAAGGGGGGGTACCGACAACGCTCTACGCTAAATTCGGGAGGGCCGGCTACGTAGTACGCTAAATTATGGACGCTGAATTACGCTCTACGCTAAATTACGAAGTTTCCAAATGCATTATGCAAATCTTACAACTTGAACTTTTAATTTCTTCAACAATATTCAAACTTTATATTACTAAGACGATATAAAAGCACCCGTCTTGCTGGCCATAGGCGGCGACAGCAAATTTCTTATGTGACGTAATTTTCAGCACTTGTAGCACCGAAAGCGGAGGCGCGACAATCTTAGGGGCATCCGGGGGCATGCTCCACCGGGAATATTGTGAAATCTTGACCCTCTGAAACGCTATATTCTGCATTTTGAAGGGCAAATTTTGCTCACA
The DNA here is from genome assembly GCA_019207045.1 of Branchiostoma floridae x Branchiostoma belcheri. Classification (NCBI taxonomy): domain Eukaryota; kingdom Metazoa; phylum Chordata; class Leptocardii; order Amphioxiformes; family Branchiostomatidae; genus Branchiostoma; species Branchiostoma floridae x Branchiostoma belcheri. The sequence continues at coordinate 214,544 of CM033026.1, read as the reverse complement.
GACTAAGCTAAGTTGAATGGCATTTCAATTAGAAATTCAAATGGTTTTAGCTTTAAGCTATTGAGGGCAACACCCCAAAACATCATTTTCAGATTTCGAGTGCCGAAAGCACTAACTGTCGCACGGTACGTACGGGAAAATTAAAAAATTTGTACCCTCTGAAATACCATTTCCTGCATTTTGAGGACAACTTTTGCTGGCAGACTATATGCTCAATGTAATGACATTTCTGTCCGAGAAAAGTTTTGGAGGGCAACGAGCGCTGGAGAGTCGTGAGCGCCGGAGGCCCATGCCGTCGCAAGGCGAAGGCCCGCGCAGACAAAAATCTGAAATCTTGACCCTCTAAAATGCCATTTCCTGCATTTAAGAGGCACATTTTGCTTGTTAACTAAGCTAAGTTCGGTAGAGAAATTTCTACTAGTTGGGAGGCGATGGTCCCGCAACATATTTTCACCATGTCCAGAGCCGAAGGGATGAGCCATCGTCGGTGGCATCGCAAGGAAGGTCCGGCGAAATTTTGAAATCTGGACCCTTTGAAACGCAATTTCCTGCATTTTCGCCGGTAAAGTTTGCCGGTAGACTGGTTAAGTTTGATAAAATTTTGATTACGCTTTACGAACAATTAATATGAATTACGTTTTACGGTAAAATCCGGTTAGCTTCTACGTAATACGTTAAATTAAAGGGGCCAATATCGCTCGACGCAAAATGCACCGAGTACGCTCTACGTTGAATTCGAGCGGTCCCGCTACGGAGTACGTAAAATTAAAACCGCCGATTACGCTCTACGGAAAAGGGCTTTGGGGCCCTCATCCATGGTCACGAAGGCCTCTCGTAGGCTTCACTATCTTAGGCTCCTTACTAAACAGGGCACTAGTGTCGTGGATTTGGTCCAGGTGTACGTCACACTTATCAGTGCTCGAATATGGGCACGTACTACTAGTAGGGTGTAGTAAGGAGCAGGAGAGACAAATTGAAAGAGTACAACGGAGAGCACTCCGTATCGTCTCCTTGGGGGGAAGACGAGAGGTGCCTGCTCTGCCGACGCTGAAAGAACGGCGAGAAGTTGCGGCAGTGAAGCTACTGAGGGATATGCTGGACGAGGGTCACCCCCTCCATGACCTGGTGCCGCCGGCCAGAACTACGGTCACTGGGAGGACTCTTAGAAACGGCACTGCACTTACTGTGCCAGCTGCCCGGACACAGAGACTGAGAAGGTCGTTCTTGTACCAGGCTATACGCCTGTACAACGACTCCTGATACTCTACGTAGGACGTTCCTGTCCTTACTTCGGTGTTCTATGTGAAGTATAATGTACAACTTTGTATAGGCGTTTCTACATCATGTACTGTAATTTGGTTAAGATGTATATACGTATATTTTGTAGTCGACATGTTGAAAATTTGTACATAATCAGTGATATTCAGTTTGTTTCTACAAACTGCGATGCTGATTCTTTTCTGAATAAACGAATAAACGAAGTCCGGGGGAAAAGGTGAACGGGTAGGGGGAAAAGCAGAAGGAGTTAGGTGGGGGTGTTAACTGTTTTGCCCGATTTGCAATAAAGTTGTTATCATAATCCCAAAACAGTGCCCCCATGCAGACCCTCCAGGAGTCATGAGAATATCATAGCTGTAACGTTATACATAAAATGCCGCCCAGTCTGATCTCAATGTCAAGTTTCTGATTATTTAGGATTCAGAAAAATAGATGTTGAATCTAAAGAAACAACGCGCCCGTTAAGGGGGTTAACCCCTTTGCTTAACACCGTTTTTTCGGAACTAACGTTAGAACGTTCCTAGGGAGAAAGCAGAACCTAAGTCGGACAATCTGGGGTGGCGGGAATCCCCTAACTAAGCCCTACTTTAATATCAGGAGAATGGCAGGGTCGGGTATTAAAAGGCAAAACATCATTGTACAATGGAGAACTGTTGGCTGCAGTTACAATATTCCCCGCTAGACGGCGCGACTGAGCCTCCGTCCTGATCAGCTGACGTTGTTTTGATCGGAGCGAAACTCCGACTTCCGGTTTCTGCTGTCATCAGCTGAGAGATTTGCCCCCAACTGACACCAGATCCTCACAGCCCCAAAAACAGCTCCCCACAGCCGGGATGTGACGCAGGGGTTCTGCTTTCGGTTCCTGACGTGACGTCAGACCCGCCAGGCCGGCCTGCAAGGCTCGCAGACGGCAAAAAGGTGAGAAAATCAGTGGCGATCGCTACCTGAGTGCCCGGTGTCCATTGTGCTCCTCACCAGGTGTTCCGTTATACGTTACGGGGGACGGGAAGGCTGTAGTTATTCATTAACACAGGAGTTAAAAAGTGTCCCGAACAGGAAGGTTTATATTTATATTAGAAGGTGACTTCAGCTGGTGTCAGACTCTCGTGACTGGTGACGTCACGGGTGGTGGGGGATCTGTGCAGCTATCAATGTAACAACACGGGCTATGGTGGGGGGGGTGATCTGTGCAGCTATCAATGGAACACCACGGCTATGGGGGGATCTGTGCAGCTATCAATGTAACACCACGGGTTACGGGGGGGGGATCGGTGCAGCTATCAATGTAACACCACGGGTTATGGGGGGGGGGGGATATCTGTGCAGCTATCAATGTAACACCACGGGTTACGGGGGGGGGGATCGGTGCAGCTATCAATGTAACACCACGTGGTTATGGGGGGGGGGATATCTGTGCAGCTATCAATGTAACACCACGGGTTACGGGGGGGGATCGGTGCAGCTATCAATAAACACCACCACGGGTTATGGGGGGGGATATCTGTGCAGCTATCAATGTAACCCACGGGTTACGGGGGGGGGATCGGTGCAGCTATCAATGTAACACCACGGGTTATGGGGGGGGATATCTGTGCAGCTATCAATGTAACACCACGGTTATGGGGGGGATATCTGTGCAGCTATCAATAACACCACCACGGGTTACGGGGGGGGGGGGATCTGTGCAGCTTTCGATGTAACACAACAGGTTACGGGGGGTGGGGGTCGCTATCTCTGTGCAGCTATCAATGGAACACCACGGGTTACGGGGGGGGGGTCTGTGCTGCTATCAATGGAACACCACGGGAGAGGGGGTTGTGTTGGGGCACGGCCGGTGAGTGCACCCTTTTTAACCTCCTTGTTATACCACTGGGTGTGGTGCAAGGCACAAAGGTGTTGCTTATCAATCCAGTTTATCAATCTTTCAGTCTGGTTTATCAAATTACCAACATGGTTTATCAACTTATCAATCCTGGTTTATCAACTTATCAGCCTGGGTTATCAACTTATAAGCATGGTTTATCAAATTAAAATGGTTTATCAAGTTACCAACATGGTTTATCAAGTTACCAACATACTAGTTTATCAACTTATCAATCTTGGTTTATCAACTTATCAACATGGTTTATCAACATATAAGCCAGGTTTATCAATCATCAATGGGACCCTTAGAGAAGTCTAACCACGGAGGTTAAAAAACCCATCTAACCAGCAACTTCAAGCTGCACTACTTAAGACAGGATCATGTGTCTCGAAAGTCACTTGTCTGCTGTGCTTGGTGAATAGTTTTCCTTTTTTCCCACCGTTTCTGTCAAGCACAACACGCTGGACTTACTGTGGATTCCTTCCTTAGCCACCAGTACAGGACTTATTGAGCGCTTTACACACAGACCTACTGTAGATTCCCTCTTTAGCCACCAGTACTGGACTTATTGAGCGCTTTACACACAGACTCACTGTAGATTCCCTCCTTAGTCACCAGTACTGGACTTATTGAGCGCTTTACACACACAGACTCACTGTAGATCCCCTCTTTAGTCACCAGTACTGGACTTATTCAGCACTTTACACACAGACTCACTGTAGATTCCCTCTTTAGCCACCAGTACTGGACTTATTGAGCGCTTTACACACAGACTCACTGTAGATTCCCTCTTTAGCCACCAGTACAGGACTTATTCAGCACTTTACACACAGACTCACTGTAGATTCCCTCCTTAGTCACCAGTACTGGACTTATTGAGCGCTTTACACACAGACTCACTGTAGATTCCCTCTTTAGCCCCAGTACAGGACTTATTCAGCACTTTACACACAGACTCACTGTAGATTCCCTCCTTAGTCACCAGTACTGGACTTATTGAGCGCTTTACACACAGACTCACTGTAGATTCCCTCTTTAGCCACCAGTACAGGACTTATTGAGCACTTTACACACAGACTCACTGTAGATTCCCTCTTTAGCCACCAGTACAGGACTTATTCAGCACTTTACACACAGACTCACTGTAGATTCCCTCCTTAGTCACCAGTACTGGACTTATTGAGCGCTTTACACACAGACTCACTGTAGATTCCCTCTTTAGTCACCAGTACTGGACTTATTGAGCGCTTTACACACAGACTCACTGTAGATTCCCTCTTTAGCCACCAGTACAGGACTTATTGAGCACTTTACACACAGACTCACTGTAGATTCCCTCTTTAGCCACCAGTACAGGACTTATTCAGCACTTTACACACAGACTCACTGTAGATTCCCTCCTTAGTCACCAGTACTGGACTTATTGAGCGCTTTACACACAGACTCACTGTAGATTCCCTCTTTAGTCACCAGTACTGGACTTATTGAGCGCTTTACACACAGACTCACTGTAGATTCCCTCCTTAGCCACCAGTACAGGACTTATTGAGCACTTTACACACAGACTCACTGTAGATTCCCTCTTTAGCCACCAGTACTGGACTTATTGAGCGCTTTACACACAGACTCACTGTAGATTCCCTCTTTAGCCACCAGTATAGGACTTATTGAGCGCTTTACACACAGACTCACTGTAGATTCCCTCTTTAGCCACCAGTACAGGACTTATTGAGCGCTTTACACACAGACTCACTGTAGACTTCCTCTTTAGCCACCAGTACTGGACTTATTCAGCACTTTACACACAGAATCTCCCAGTACTGGACTTATTCAGCGCTTTACACACAGACTCACTGTAGATTCCCTCTTTAGCCACCAGTACAGGACTTATTGAGCGCTTTACACACAGACTCACTGTAGATTCCCTCTTTAGCCACCAGTGCAGGACTTATTGAGCACTTTACACACAGACTCACTGTAGATTCCCTCTTTAGCCACCAGTACTGGACTTATTCAGCACTTTACACACAGACTCACTGTAGATTCCCTCCTTAGCCACCAGTACTGGACTTATTGAGCACTTTACACACAGACTCACTGTAGATTCCCTCTTTAGCCACCAGTACTGGACTTATTCAGCACTTTACACACAGACTCACTGTAGATTCCCTCTTTAGCCACCAGTACAGGACTTATTGAGCGCTTTACACACAGACTCACTGTAGATTCCCTCTTTAGCCACCAGTACAGGACTTATTGAGCACTTTACACACAGACTCACTGTAGATTCCCTCTTTAGCCACCAGTACAGGACTTATTGAGCACTTTACACACAGACTCACTGTAGATTCCCTCTTTAGCCACCAGTACAGGACTTATTGAGCGCTTTACACACAGACTCACTGTAGATTCCCTCTTTAGCCACCAGTACAGGACTTATTGAGCGCTTTACACACAGACTCACTGTAGATTCCCTCCTTAGCCACCAGTACAGGACTTATTGAGCACTTTACACACAGACTCACTGTAGATTCCCTCCTTAGCCACCAGTACAGGACTTATTGAGCGCTTTACACACAGACTCACTGTAGATTCCCTCCTTAGCCACCAGTACAGGACTTATTGAGCACTTTACACACAGACTCACTGTAGATTCCCTCCTTAGCCACCAGTACAGGACTTATTGAGCGCTTTACACACAGACTCACTGTAGATTCCCTCCTTAGCCACCAGTACAGGACTTATTGAGCGCTTTACACACAGACTCACTGTAGACTTCCTCTTTAGCCACCAGTACTGGACTTATTGAGCACTTTACACACAGACTCACTGTAGACTTCCTCTTTAGCCACCAGTACAGGACTTATTGAGCACTTTACACACAGACTCACTGTAGACTTCCTCTTTAGCCACCAGTACTGGACTTATTGAGCACTTTACACACAGACTCACTGTAGATTCCCTCCTTAGCCACCAGTACAGGACTTATTGAGCACTTCACACACAGACTCACTGTAGATTCCCTCTTTAGCCACCAGTACTGGACTTATTGAGCACTTTACACACAGACTCACTGTAGATGCCCTCTTTAGCCAACAGTACTGGACTTATTGAGCACTTTACACACAGACTCACTGTAGATTCCCTCCTTAGCCACCAGTACAGGACTTATTGAGCGCTTTACACACAGACTCACTGTAGACTTCCTCTTTAGCCACCAGTACAGGACTTATTGAGCGCTTTACACACAGACTCACTGTAGATTCCCTCTTTAGCCACCATTACTGGACTTATTGAGCGCTTTACACTGTAGATTCCCTCCTTAGCCACCAGTACTGGACTTATTGAGCACTTTACACACAGACTCACTGTAGATCCCCTCTTTAGCCACCAGTACAGGACTTATTGAGCACTTTACACACAGACTCACTGTAGATTCCCTCTTTAGCCACCAGTACTGGACTTATTCAGCACTTTACACACAGACTCACTGTAGATTCCCTCTTTAGCCACCAGTACAGGACTTATTGAGCACTTTACACACAGACTCACTGTAGATTCCCTCTTTAGCCACCAGTGCTGGACTTATTGAGCACTTTACACACAGACTCACTGTAGATTCCCTCCTTAGCCACCAGTACAGGACTTATTCAGCGCTTTACACACAGACTCACTGTAGATTCCCTCTTTAGCCACCAGTGCAGGACTTATTGAGCGCTTTACACACAGACTCACTGTAGATTCCCTCCTTAGCCACCAGTACTGGACTTATTGAGCACTTTACACACAGACTCACTGTAGATTCCCTCCTTAGCCACCAGTACTGGACTTATTCAGCGCTTTACACACAGACTCACTGTAGATTCCCTCTTTAGCCACCAGTACTGGACTTATTGAGCGCTTTACACACAGACTCACTGTAGATTCCCTCCTTAGCCACCAGTACTGGACTTATTCAGCACTTTACACACAGACTCACTGTAGATTCCCTCTTTAGCCACCAGTACAGGACTTATTGAGCGCTTTACACACAGACTCACTGTAGATTCCCTCCTTTAGCCACCAGTACAGGACTTATTCAGCCCTTTACACACAGACTCACTGTAGATTCCCTCTTTAGCCACCAGTACAGGACTTATTCAGCCCTTTACACACAGACTCACTGTAGATTCCCTCTTTAGCCACCAGTACAGGACTTACTGAGCACTTTACACACAGACTCACTGTAGATTCCCTCCTTAGCCACCAGTACAGGACTTATTCAGCACTTTACACACAGACTCACTGTAGATTCCCTCTTTAGCCACCAGTACAGGACTTACTGAGCACTTTACACACAGACTCACTGTAGATTCCCTCCTTAGCCACCAGTACAGGACTTATTCAGCACTTTACACACAGACTCACTGTAGATTCCTTCCTTAGCCACCAGTACTGGACTTATTGAGCACTTTACACACAGACTCACTGTAGATTCCCTCTTTAGCCACCAGTACTGGACTTATTGAGCACTTTACACACAGACTCACTGTAGATTCCCTCCTTTAGCCACCAGTACAGGACTTATTGAGCACTTTACACACAGAATCTCCCAGTACAGGACTTATTGAGCACTTTACACACAGACTCACTGTAGATTCCCTCTTTAGCCACCAGTGCTGGACTTATTCAGCGCTTTACACACAGACTCACTGTAGATTCCCTCCTTAGCCACCAGTACAGGACTTATTGAGCACTTTACACACAGACTCACTGTAGATTCCCTCTTTAGCCACCAGTACTGGACTTATTGAGCGCTTTACACACAGACTCACTGTAGTTTCCCTCATTAGCCACCAGTACTGGACTTATTGAGCGCTTTACACACAGACTCACTGTAGATTCCCACTTTAGCCACCAGTACAGGACTTATTGAGCACTTTACACACAGACTCACTGTAGTTTCCCTCATTAGCCACCAGCACTGGACTTATTGAGCACTTTACACACAGACTCACTGTAGATTCCCTCTTTAGCCAACGGTACTGGACTTATTCAGCGCTTTACACACAGACTCACTGTAGATTCCCTCCTTAGTCACCAGTACTGGACTTATTGAGCGCTTTACACACAGACTCACTGTAGACTTCCTCTTTAGCCACCAGTACAGGACTTATTGAGCACTTTACACACAGACTCACTGTAGTTTCCCTCATTAGCCACCAGCACTGGACTTATTGAGCACTTTACACACAGACTCAGTGAGTCACTGTAGATTCCCTCTTTAGCCAACGGTACTGGACTTATTCAGCACTTTACACACAGACTCACTGTAGATTCCCTCCTTAGCCACCAGTGCAGGACTTATTCAGCGCTTTACACACAGACTCACTGTAGATTCCCTCTTTAGCCTGACCAATACTGGACTTATTCAGCACTTCACACACAGACTCACTGTAGATTCCCTCTTTAGCCACCAGTACAGGACTTATTCAGCACTTCACACACAGACTTACTGTAGTTTCCCTCTTTAGCCACCAGTATAGGACTTATTCAGCGCTTTACACACAGACTCACTGTAGATTCCCTCTTTAGCCACCAGTACAGGACTTATTGAGCGCTTTACACACAGACTCACTGTAGATGCCCTCTTTAGCCACCAGTACAGGACTTATTGAGCACTTTACACACAGACTCACTGTAGATTCCCTCTTTAGCCACCAGTACAGGACTTATTCAGCACTTTACACACAGACTCACTGTAGATTCCCTCCTTAGCCACCAGTGCAGGACTTATTGAGCACTTTACACACAGACTCACTGTAGATTCCCTCTTTAGCCTGACCAATACTGGACTTATTCAGCACTTTACACACAGACTCACTGTAGATTCCCTCTTTAGCCACCAGTACAGGACTTATTCAGCACTTTACACACAGACTCACCGTAGATTCCCTCTTTAGCCACCAGTACTGGACTTATTGAGCGCTTTACACACAGACTCACTGTAGATTCCCTCCTTAGCCACCAGTACAGGAGTTATTGAGCACTTTACACACAGACTCACTGTAGATTCCCTCTTTAGCCACCAGTACAGGACTTATTCAGCACTTCACACACAGACTCACTGTAGATTCCCTCTTTAGCCACCAGTACTGGACTTATTGAGCGCTTTACACACAGACTCACTGTAGATTCCCTCCTTAGCCACCAGTACTGGACTTATTCAGCACTTCACACACAGACTCACTGTAGATTCCCTCTTTAGCCACCAGTACAGGACTTATTCAGCACTTCACACACAGACTCACTGTAGATTCCCTCTTTAGCCACCAGTACAGGACTTATTGAGCGCTTTACACACAGACTCACTGTAGATCCCCTCTTTAGCCACCAGTACAGGACTTATTGAGCACTTTACACACAGACTCACTGTAGATTCCCTCCTTTAGCCACCAGTACTGGACTTATTGAGCACTTTACACACAGACTTACTGTAGATTCCCTCTTTAGCCACCAGTACAGGACTTATTCAGCACTTTACACACAGACTCACTGTAGATCCCCTCTTTAGCCACCAGTACAGGACTTATTGAGCACTTTACACACAGACTTACTGTAGATTCCCTCTTTAGCCACCAGTACTGGACTTATTGAGCGCTTTACACACAGACTCACTGTAGATTCCCTCCTTAGCCACCAGTACTGGACTTATTCAGCACTTTACACACAGACTCACTGTAGACTTCCTCTTTATTTCGTTGCCCAACACCAGAGAAACAGGGAATGGACACAGCAGGGCCCTGAGTTCAGGGGTCAGCAAGGGTTAAATATTAACGGGTGTATGTACCTGCATGACTGTGACTAATACACTATTCTGGTGAGGCGAGCTTCTTGTGACTCCTACGACACTTTCCCAGGTGCAGTCTTAACTTACAGGTGTGTTGGCAAGACTATAACATCTCCTTGGGTAAGGTTTTAACTTCCAGGTGCGTTTTGGGCTCTTAATAGTCTTATATCTCCTTTTGTGAAGTCTTCCAGATGTGTCGGTGTGTTGGTGATGGGACCCTCATTGACTTTTAATTAAATTAAGTAATCTCAGCCTACTAGTTGTTGTAATCAATGGGGTTTACGGAAAAGGCTGGGCTGTCTACCTGGGCTGTCTACCTGGGCTGTTTACCTGGGCTGGCTATCACGTCAGGCTACTTGGACCTACGAAAGCCCATTGCGACAAAAGCTGTTTTAGCAGTAGGGGTTGTTTGTGCTAAAAAAAGAAGCTATGTATGAAGCTATTGTGTGTGTTACATAACCAAGAGGTTCTGGGTTCAAATCAGTTGATATGCCACCGATCTTGTGCCCTTTGGAAAGGCTCTTAAAACGACTTATCGGGCTGATTGTATTAGTCTTAAGACTGGTGGCTAGTTGGTCAAAGGCGTCCAGGAGCCGTTCTTTAGTGGCTGTCAGGGTCCAGGTTTCTGCACCATGCAGTAGGACCGACAATTGAATTGTGAGGAACTTAAAATAAGCGTTGCTAAAGTGCAAGGATCTGGAACTGCAGCCATTTGGTGCAAACTCAGGTGACCTAAATACGACAGCAATCACCCCAGGCCATAGGACTTAAGGTTTTGAACCACTTACACTGGCAAGGAAGGAGTCGACCCCTAGTCTTGTCCGTAAGTGTGGTGTTTGTTTTGCCCTATCTGAGGGATGGCCCTTACCGAAGCTAGGCACTCTGTTCTCTACCCTAGTGAAGGGAGGAAAGTCGTTTTAAGAGCCCCTCCTAAGCGCACAAGATTGGTGGCATATCAACTGATTCGAACCCAGAACCTCTGGGTTATGTAACATACACAGCTCCTTCAAACACAGCTGTTTCACACACAGCCCCTTCAAACACAGCTGATTCACAAACAGCTCCTTCACACACCACCACTTCACACAGATCATTCACATAATAACACACAGATCATTCAGACACAGCTTCTTCACTGAGCACAAACAACAACCCCTACTGCTAAAACAGCTTTTGTCGCAATGGGCTTTCGTAGGTCCAAGTAGCCTGACGTGATAGCCAGGCAGGGTAGACAGCCCAGGTAGACAGCCCAGGTAGACAGCCCAGCCTTTTCCGTAAACCCTAATCAATGTGTCTGACAAGGCCTGACAAAAGTTAGGTCACAAAACTAATTTACAGGGTGATAAAAATAACTGGTGTTGTTATGTGTGTTTTTTGTGCAAAATGTAACAGCTGGCCTTCTTGAAGACCGGACTTTATACAGTATACTGCTATAGCGGTAGCTGAAAAATTGGGAGCCAAATTGAAGGGGGACACCTATGAATTGCGTCTTATTTTCACTACTTCGTCGTCTGGTCAAAACAAGTTCCGAACCAGGTTACCTTCCTGAATTTAGAAACGAGTGTTGTCAGTACCCCTTTTTTTACTTCCTGCCCAGGTGCATGATGGGATTCTGGTTTACGGAGGGTCTGAGTTTCCTGCCCATCGGGCTGGGCCTGTGGACGACCGCTACCATGGTAACCACCTACATCATGGCGGTCCTGCGCGGCGACGTTGTACCGGACTTCCCCTACATCAGGTCAGTTTGATAGTCCAGTGTGCAAGGGCAAGGTAAGGGTTTGTGTAGATGATGTAATAGTTTGTCGAGAAGTCATAACATTTTTCACAGGTGGTATAACGATTGCGAAGATGAAATACTGGTTTGCGAAGACTATGTAATGTTATGAGAAGACAATGTGATGGTTTTTAAAGTCAATGTAGTGGTTAGTGAAGATGACTTAATGGTTTTTGAAGACAATGAAATGGTTTACAAAGACGATGTGGTTTGCAAAGACGATGTAGTGGTTTGTGAAGATGAGGTAATGGTTAGTGAAAATGATGTAGTGGCTTCTGAAGACGATGTAGTGGTTTGCAAAGACGATGTAGTGGTTTGTGAAAACAATGTAATGATTTGCAAAGATGTAGTGGTTCGCAAAGACAATGTGATTTTCGAAGACAATGTAATGGTTTGCAAAGACGTAACATTTTGGAAAGACGACATAACAGTTTGGGAAGATTTGTTTGTTTGTTTACAACTAACTATTTCTGTTTCTTCAGCGACACAGGAGACAAAATTCCCGAGAGCTGCGTGTTCGGACAGATGCTGAACATCTCAGCATTCCTCAGTAAGTTTTTTTTAAGTTCAGTAACTTTCTTGAGTATTCAATTCAAGTCTTTAGTAAGTTTCTTCAGCCTTCCTCAGGAAGTTTTTTTAAGGCATCAGTAAATTTCCTAAGTCTTCAGTTTCTTTTATCCTTTTATGTAGTGTGGCTGGTATAAAAGTGTGTTGTGTTGCAGGTCTGGGTACCATGTATGTCAGGTATGACAGGTGTGTTTCAGGTGTAATAGGTGTGTTGCAGGTGTAACAAGTGTGTTGCAGGTATAAGCAGGTGTGTTGCAGGTGTAACAAGTGTGTTGCAGGTATAAGCAGGTGTTTTGCAGGTATAACAGGTGTGTTGCAGGTATTACAGGTGTCTTGCAGGTATAATAGGTGTGTTGCAGGTATAACAGGTGTGTTGCAGGTATGACAGGTGTGTAGGAGGTGTAACAGGTGTGTAGCAGGTATAAGCAGGTGTGTTGTGTTGCAGGTCTGGGCACCATGTACGTCCGGTATAAGCAGGTGTGTTGTGTTGCAGGTCTGGGCACCATGTACGTCAGGTATAAGCAGGTGTAACAGGTGTGTAGCAGGTATAAGCAGGTGTGTTGCAGGTATAAGCAGGTGTAACAGGTGTGTAGCAGGTATAAGCAGGTGTGTTGTGTTGCAGGTCTGGGCACCATGTACGTCAGGTATAAGCAGGTATAACAGGTGTGTTGTGTTGCAGGTCTGGGCACCATGTACGTCAGGTATAAGCAGGTGTGTTGCAGGTATGACAGGTGTGTTGCAGGTATAAGCAGGTGTGTTGTGTTGCAGGTATAAGCAGGTGTGTTATCTGTTGCAGGTCTGGGCACCATGTACGTCAGGTATAAGCAGGTGTGTTGCAGGTGTAACAGGTGTGTTGCAGGTATAAGCAGGTGTGCTGTGTTGCAGGTCTGGGCACCATGTACGTCAGGTATAAGCAGGTATAACAGGTGTGTTGCAGGTGTAACAGGTGTGTTGTGTTGCAGGTCTGGGCACCATGTACGTCAGGTATAAGCAGGTGGAGGCGATGAACCGGTCGGACTCCCGCTGCCTCCGGCTGCTGAACAAGGCCGGCCTGTGGGTCGGGCTGCTGACCTCGGTGGGGCTGACACTCGTGGCAAACTTCCAGGTGAGACCACATACATAGACAAACTTCCAGGTGAGACCACATACATAGACAAACTTCCAGGTGAGACCACATACATAGACAAACTTCCAGGTGAGACCACATACATAGACAAAGAGATCATACTCAAAACCAAACATCCAGGTGAGACCACATACATACTATTAGCCAAACCTCTAGGTGAGACCATATCCAAAGACAAAGTTTCAGGTGAGACCATAATCAAAGGCGAGACAGTCAACATAGCCAATCTGGACATTTTGTATTGTATAACAGTGTCATCTCCCCCCCACCCCCCACCCCCCCCATGCAGGAAGGTAACGTGAAAGCTGTACATTTCATCGGCGCTGCTCTTGTGTTCGGCATGGGAGTCGTGTACAGCTGTCTCCACACCGTCGTCTCGTACCGGCTCTACCCGGCGTACGCCTCGCTGCGCCAGTGCCGCGCCAGGGCTGCCATCACTGCTGTCGGGGCCGTCGCCATGACGATCGGTATCCTTCTGTTCGGGAGCAAATAATTACTGATCCTCGTCCTCACAGTGTTTAACCTTCCATCCGAGCTTTATGCTACCACAGACATAATCATGCTTCGCATAGAAACTGTAAACTTGTGCCAAGAAGGATCTAAAGCTCTGAACAAACTTTGCCCCTGTAAGGCTTAGGTCACATTTCCAAATCAGGGAATATGCTGTCTGTTGATACCTTAGCAGTGTGAAGGTTAATATGTTGTTTATAGGGAAATGTACCTTGCCAGTGTGAAGGTTAATGTGGGAGTCCTGGTACCTTGGCAGTGTGAAGGTTAATGTGGGAGTCCTGGTACCTTGGCAGTGTGAAGGTTAATGTGGGAGTCCTGGTACCTTGGCAGTGTGAAGGTTAATGTGTGGGAGTCCTGGTACCTTAGCAGTGTGAAGGTTAATGTGTGGGAGTCCTGGTACCTTGGCAGTGTGGAGGTTAACGTGTTTGTGGGAGTCCTGGTACCTTGGCAGTGTGAAGGTTAATGTGTGGGAGTCCTGGTACCTTGGCAGTGTGAAGGTTAATGTGTGGGAGTCCTGGTACCTTAGCAATGTGAAGGTTAATGTGTGGGAGTTCTGGTACCTTGGCAGTGTGAAGCTTAATGTGTGGGAATCCTGGTACCTTGGCAGTGTGGAGGTTAATGTTTGGGAGTCCTGGTACCTTGGCAGTGTGAAGGTTAATGTGTGGGAGTCCTGGTACCTTGGCAGTGTGAAGGTTAATGTGTGAGAGTCCTGGTACCTTGGCAGTGTGAAGGTTAATGTGTGAGAGTCCTGGTACCTTGGCAGTGTGAAGGTTAATGTGTGGGAGTCCTGGTACCTTGGCAGTGTGAAGGTTAATGTGTGGGAGTCCTGGTACCTTGGCAGTGTGAAGGTTAATGTGTGAGAGTCCTGGTACCTTGGCAGTGTGAAGGTTAATGTGTGAGAGTCCTGGTACCTTGGCAGTGTGAAGCTTAATGTGTGGGAGTCCTGGTACCTTGGCAGTGTGAAGGTTAATGTGTGAGAGTCCTGGTACCTTGGCAGTGTGAAGGTTAATGTGTGGGAGTCCTGGTACCTTGGCAGTGTGAAGGTTAATGTGTGGGAGTCCTGGTACCTTGGCAGTGTGAAGGTTAATGTGTGGGAGTCCTGGTACCTTGGCAGTGTGAAGGTTAACGTGTTTGTGGGAGTCCTGGTACCTTAGCAGTGTGAAGGTTAATCTGTGGGAGCCCTGGTACCTTGGCAGTGTGAAGGTTAATGTGCTGTCTGTTGGAACCTTAACATGATTACAGCATTTGGAACAGCCATGGTGGCCAACTACCAGTGGGCGACACATGAACATGCACACGACAGGCTACACTGGCAGCCTGGAGATCCGGTAAGGGGGGTACTGTGGAAGGGGGTATTGTAGGGGAGGGGGTGCAAGGGGGTACTGTAGTTAGTGTGTTGGGGGGAGGAAAGTACCAGTGGGCGACACACGGACATGCACACGAGAGGCTCCACTGGCAGCCGGGAGATCCGGTAAGGAGGGGTAGTGTGTGAGGGGGTAGTGTTTGTAGGGGGGTACTGTATGTTAACTGTGTAACCCCCCTGTAAGGATATGCCCCCACGTGGCCAGCACCCTGAGTGAGTGGATCATGGCTGTGGCTTTCCTGTTCTACTGGGGGGGTGGTTCTGTGAGGGGGTAGTGTTTGAGGGGGTACTGTTTGAGGGGGGTACTGTGTGAGGGGGGTACTGTGTGAGGGGGTAGTGTTTGAGGGGGGTACTGTGAGGGGGGTACTTTATATTAACTGTTTGACCCCCCTGCAGGGATACGCCCCCCACGTGGCCAGCACAGTGAGCGAGTGGATCATGGCCGTCGCCTTCCTGTTCTACTGGGGGGGAGGGGGGTACTGTGTGAGGGGGTACTGTGAGGGGGTAGTGTGTGAGGGGGGTACTGTATGTTGACTGTTTGACCCCCCTGCAGGGATACGCCCCCCACGTGGCCAGCACGGTGAGTGAGTGGATCATGGCCATCGCTTTCCTGTTCTACTTCTTCACCTTCATCCCAGACTTCCAGCTGACGGAGATGGACGCAGTCATTCGCCTCAGGTGGGAGGAGCTCAGCGAAAGGAGCCCCCTCATTACTTAAGGGTCTGGGAGAGGAGTCCCTTCATCACTTAAGAGTCTGGGAGAGGATTCCCCTTGTCTCTTAAGGGTCTGGAGCAGGGCTCTAGCCAGCGTCCGTTTTTCCGTCAATTGACGGAAATTTGCTGCGTGTGACGGAAATTTTTTTAAACCAATCCCTCAACCTTGACGGACAAAAATTCTTGGTGGAAGCTACAGGCGGCTTGGGGACGCTGTCCACAGTCGTAAATACCACACACCGTTTGTTTTGCTATTGTTGACAATGTGTGTCGGCGCCCTTTCGCATACAATAATCTCATTAAAAACCCGTTTTTCAAGGTCTCTGTTCCGTCTTTCTAACTTGATTTTCGCGACAATAGGAATTGGTTGACGGAAAAAAATTTCAAGCTGGCTAGAGCCCTGGTCTGGAGTCCCCTAGTTTCTTACAGCAGGGAAAGACCACTTCTCTGGGGAAGGTATGCTGTAAGAAATCAGGGGAATCTTTTTGTGAAACTCAGTGCAGATAGAATGCTAAACTCAGTGCAGTATAGTATCCCTATAGAGACTGATAGAATGCTAAACTCAGTGCAGTATAGTATCCCTATAGGGACTGATAGAATGCTAAACTCAGTGCAGTATAGTATCCCTATAGGGACTGATAGAATGCTAAATTCAGTGCAGTATAGTATCCCTATATAGGCTATAGGGACTGATAGAATGTTTTACTCCGTGTAGCACAGTATCCGTATAGGGTTAATCTCTATGCTGTTAGTGTATCCAGAGAACTTTATTAGACACATCGAAAGTACAGCGACTTTTGTAAGGTCTACTACAACTAGAACAAACAAGTGTATACAAATGAATTACCTACATGAATGTTTATGAATAAGTGTCAGAGTATATCAACATGTTGAGTCAAGAGTATCATTTCTAACATTCTATGGTTGGAAAAGTGTTAAACTCTGTACAGTACAGTAGATGGGCAGGATAGATGATTGTGTACATATAGGGACTGATACAGTGTTGAACTATATGTAGGAGTGTATGGATGTAAGTGTTGAACTGTATGTAGTCTAACATGGAATCTGATGTACACTGTAGTGTTGAACTGTAGTGTATGGATGCAGTTGTACCATAGGAAAGTTCACTTCCATGTGAAGGAATGACTGCAGAAAAAAGCTGAATATTACAGCTTAAATTGTTTCCAATACACACAAGCTGGAGAAGTGTCCTCCTGGAGTTGGAAACATAGTTAACTTGTACAAAACCAACAAAATGTCCTCTCTACATAAAGTTAACAATCTGCAGTGTTTGGTTCAGATTTGCCAAGGTTTAAAGCATTTCTGGTGGTAGCCAGGATTTGAAGGATCTTTATTTTAAACCACGACATGTAATTTTTTATAGCTCACTACTGCAGTATTGTACTACTATAGAACTTACAAGAAAAGTTTTACCAAAGAACCCAGAGACTAGGAGTCTGTATGACATATTCATGAACTTAGTAGTTTAAGCATGAAGTTGGCTGGCAGTAGCATTTTAGTACATCTGACTTTGTGATTTTGATAACAAATTTTAATAACAAAAGTTTGACTCAGTTTTTCTAAAATTGCATTTACAATATGTGCCATGTTGCATTTGCACCAGACCATGTTGTTACGAATATGAAGCCGCAATATGAGGTGATTTTGTGTATCAATAAAACAGTGCCTTGATTCTTGAATACAATGTGATGTAAATCTGTGGGTGACGTGACTGCATCACAAGAGGTCCTGCTCCAGGGCTGGCCTTGTGTGGTGCTGGCAGTGAGCTAACATTGAGTGGTAAAACATGTACCTGGACTGTACAAGTGTTGTGTGTGTGCATGTGCACACTAAGGCTTACAGAACTGTGCACGTGTCGTGTGTGCGCGCATGTGTGTACATGTGCACACTAAGGCATATGAGCTGCGTTATTTCCTACGAACACACCAGGCAGTGGGGTTGGTTTGAGTCTGTTTATTTCCGTTATTGCTAAAAGCTGAGATAATTCAGCAGAACATGAGAGAACATGATGCAGGAGTAACACAGTGGTCAGTCCAGGAAACAAAGGATTTAACTGCTGCCACGGTCCATCACTCCATGTTATGTGGGTCTCACGAGGTCAGTAAAACGTTTCTGACAGACACAAGAACTCCTTACAAGGACCCTTCAGTGTTGCACAGTTCATAACGTGTGTGTGTGTGTGTGTGTGTGTGTGTGTGAGCGAGTGTGGTGAGGGTGTGTTTGGGGGATAAGTGTTTGTGTGGTTAGATGTGAGGGTGTGTTTGGGGGATATGTGACTATGAGCTGCCCTTATTATCACACAGCTGTTGGCACAGATCGTCGGCCGCCTCTCCCGTCTTGACGCGGATGAGCATGGGGGTCGGTGCGGGGTCGGTTTTGTCGCCCAGCGGAGGGTTCGGCACGCACACCAGCGCAACGTTGTTCTTCCCCTGCCGACTCACAGGCATGCTGGGAAACAGCAGGATGTTCAGCAAGATGTTCCCTACAAACAAACAAACAAACAAACAAACAGGGTCAGAGGTGGGTGTACACAACACAAGCAGGGGAGAGGGTCAGTATGGGGGGCTCCCACAAACACCAGTAGGGGAGGAAAGTTCAGCTATAACAACTTGTGTCTGCCCTGACCTTCAGCTATACCCGCCTGTGTCTGCCCTGACCTTCAGCTGTACCCACCTAGACTTGTGTCTGCCCTGACCTTCAGCTGTACCCACCTGTGTCTGCCCTGACCTTCAGCTGTACCCACCTGTGTCTGCCCTGACCTTCAGCTGTACCCACCTAGACTTGTGTCTGCCCTAACCTTCAGCTGTACCCACCTAGACTTGTGTCTGCCCTGACCTTCAGCTGTACCCACCTAGACTTGTGTCTGCCCTGACCTTCAGCTGTACCCACCTGTGTCTGCCCTGACCTTCAGCTGTACCCACCTGTCTGCCCTGACCTTCAGCTGTACCCACCTAGACTTGTGTCTGCCCTGACCTTCAGCTGTACCCACCTGTGTCTGCCCTGACCTTCAGCTGTACCCACCTGTGTCTGCCCTGACCTTCAGCTGTACCCACCTGTGTCTGCCCTGACCTTCAGCTGTACCCACCTAGACTTGTGTCTGCCCTGACCTTCAGCTGTACCCACCTAGACTTGTGTCTGCCCTGACCACCAGCTGTGTCTTGCTGTCTCCAGTCTTCTTCAGGTGCAGGTTGCCGACCCCCTTGTCCTTGTAGGCTCCGTCCTTCTGGTAGAACAGCTTACACCTGGGAACAAGATCACATGATTAATGACCCTGGGAACAAGATCACATCATCATGACTATGGGAACAAGATCACATCATCATGACATCAACAAGAGCATGATCCTTTGCAAGGGGCCCTTGTGAAGGGAGTCAAATCCAGAGAACAGCTCAGTAAGCGAGAACACATTAACAGGGCTCGAAATTCATTTTTGGGTTTAGGTGCACCCAGCTTGAAAAAGTGGGTGCACCAAAATTTTTTGGGTGCACTACTTAAATTTAATTAATAACCTAATAAAAAAAACTTAGTTACAAGCTATCAAATTCTTAAACAAGTACCATGACAAACATTTCTATCATCTTTCTAACACTTAGATGTCAAGAATATGATGTCAGAGTCCTCCCTAGAGGATGGAATAACGGCAGCCCTCCACTATACTCCTAGGCCAGCTCCACTATACTAGTTTTGAAATTTAGTGTGTTTCTTCCCCATTTCCTTGGTTAGTTTTGCTAAAATTAATGAAGATTCACAGATTTTTGTGCCAAGTGGCATCACTTTTCCAGTGGGCATTGTCTGCAAAAACTTGTGAACGGGTGATGATCAACACAATAGTCGTTTTGCCACTTCACAACAAAGGAATCACTTTGATATATTATACTTGTAGTACTTGACACCCTCTGTCATTGCAAAATTAACCCATTTTCATGAAAACGCAGCATGTTGGTTCTGGTTATTTTTGCCAGCCCCTCCACTGTACTAAAAAATTCTGGGGAAAACCCTGGATGTATACTAGTATACTTTGGTATCTTTATATACATAAACGTAAGAAATTATTTGGGTGCACCCTGTGCACCCACAGAAAATAGTTGGGTGCACAGCTCCAATTTTGGGTGCACCTGGGTGCACATGCACCCAGTATTTCGAGCCCTGCATTAAGGTAACATCGCCTTTACCTGGTGGTGTAAAAAGCTCACCTGGTGGTGTAGAAGGCTCACCTGGTGGTGTAAAATGCTCACCTGGTGGTGTAGAAGGCTCACCTGGTGGTGTAAAAAGCTCACCTGGTGGTGTAAAAAGCTCACCTGGTGGTGTAAAAAGCTCACCTGGTGGTGTAAAAAGCTCACCTGGTGGTGTAAAAAGCTCACCTGGTGGTGTAAAAAGCTCACCTGGTGGTGTAAAAAGCTCACCTGGTGGTGTAAAATGCTCACCTGGTGGTGTAAAATGCTCACCTGGTGGTGTAAAATGCTCCCTCCTCCTTCACTTCCTTCACCTCAGGTTTGGGAGGTTCGTAGTCTTCATCTTCCTTCGTCTCGGAAGAGGCTGAAGCAAAACAACAACTTCTCGTTAACTTGCTGAGCTCGATAACGAATATAGGGGGCATAATTTGGGTGCCACTTGACAGAGAGCCTTCGCTAAGTAGGATTGTTGCCTGACAGAAAGCATAGCGGCTTTATTTCAATTTCTCCACATGTAATTTATAGGATAGTTATATTTCCAGTTTTGTAGGGTCTTATCAACATTTTACATCCTTAATCAGACATTGCTCCACAAGTGAATACAGCAAAGTGCCACTACGCTAGCTGAACATTAGTGTAGTGGTCCTCATTTGATGGAGTCGTCAAAAATTATAACTTGAGGTGGCCCGCTACGTTACGCAGTAGCTAGAACCCTGTTAGTCTGTACCACATACACATATACTAGAACTATGTACCTCAACACATCTTATCAACAGATATCATAAACACTGTGCATATAGACTTATAAGGACTCTAAACGATGTAACTGTATCTCTGTCATATACTTTGTCTGACCCTTGCTCTTCCCTCATGACCTCAATGAAAAGCGGCCTGCAGGCCGATTTGAGCTTTCATGAATAAATAAAGGTTCAAACAAACAAACATACCTGACGTGGGAGCCGAGGGTTTGGAGGCAAAGCTGAACTTGAACCCTGACGAGGCTGAACTTGAGCTGCTGGTGGAGCCGAACTTGAACCCGGAGTCGAGCGCTGGTTTCCCCGCGGCACCCCCGAATGTCGCAGTGCCACCACTGGTGCTAAAGGAGAACGGGGTTGGTGCTGTACTGGTGCCAGTCAGGAACGATGAACTATGACCTATCGTAATCCCAGATGGTGATGAACTTTGACCTATTGTGACCCCAGAAGCTGATGAACTCTGACCTATTGTAACTGCAGAAGTGTCTGTCTTGTTTTGCGGTGAGGAGGAGAATTTGAATGACAGCTGTCCGTTCCCGCTCTGTGATGTGACTGCAGCACCGTTGCCACCGGCAACAGAGTCTGTATCGGTCGTTTCCGTGCCGGTTGCCGGGGGAAACCTGGCCTCGATGTCCCGCAGATGTTTCTCGTAGTCCCTGAAGGAGGGTGTGAGGTCGCAGATGGGGTTGTTATCCACGTGTTTCTGCAGCCACTGCAGCAGGCTGCGGTTCAGACCCTGCAGCTGGGCGCAGTACTGGGGACTGTACCTGGGGGAGGGGTGGCCGCCGGCAGGGGAACGCTCACTAACAACAGGGGAGGGTGTGGAGCTGCCCGTGCCAAACCCACTGAAAGGGACGGAGGGTTTGTTGCCGTTGGAGACAGCGAGAGGTTTGGCGTTGGAGTTTAGGCTGAATACTGCTGACGAAGGCTTGCTGGAAAACCCGCTGAACTTGGCAAAGGCACCGGATCCGCCCTGTGGGGACACAGAAGGGTCAAACCCAGCCGGCAGAATCAGCCACACGTCAACCTAACCCAGCCACACGTAACCCTAACCCAGCCACACGTCAACCAAACCCAGCCACACATCAACCAAACCCAGCCACACATCAACCAAACCCAGCCACACATCAACCAAACCCAGCCACACGTAAACCTAACCCAGCCACACGTCAACAAAACCAGCCACACATCAACCAACCCAGCCACACGTAAACCTAACCCAGCACCACACATCAACCAAACCCAGCCACACGTCAACCAACCCCACCACACATCGACCAAACCCAGCCAGCCACACATCAACCAAACCCAGCCAGCCACACGTCAACCAAACCCAGCCAGCCACACGTCAACCAAACCCAGCCACACGTCAACCTAACCCAGCCACACGTCAACCAAACCCAGCCACACGTCAACCAAACCCCAGCCACACGTCAACCAAACCCAGCCACACGTCAACCAAACCCAGCCACACGTCAACCAAACCCAGCCACACGTCAACCTAACCCAGCCACACGTCAACCAAACCCAGCCACACATCAACCAAACCCAGCCAGCCACACATCAACCAAACCCAGCCAGCCACACGTCAACCAAACCCAGCCACACGTCAACCAAACTCAGCCACACGTCAACCAAACCCAGCCACACGTCAACCTAACCCAGCCACACGTCAACCAAACCCAGCCACACATCAACCAAACCCAGCCACACGTCAACCAAACCCAGTCACACGTCAACCAAACCCAGCCACACATCAACCAAACCCAGCCACACGTCAACCAAACCCTGCCACACGTCAACCAAACCCAGCCACACGTCAACCAAACCCAGCCACACGTCAACCTAACCTAGCCACACATCAACCAAACCCAGCCACACATCAACCAAACCCAGCCACACACCAAACCCACCCACACGTCAACCCACCACAGTCACATGTCAACCAAACCCAGCCACACATCAACCAAACCCAGCCAGCCACATATCAACCAACCCAGCCAGCCACACGTCAACCAAACCCAGCCACACATCAACCTAACCCAGCCACACGTCAACCAAACCCAGCCACACATCAACCTAACCCAGCCACACGTCAACCAAACCCAGCCAGCCACATGTCAACCAAACCCAGCCACACGTCAACCAAACCCAGCCACACGTCAACCAAACCACCAGCCACACATCAACCAAACCCAGCCACATGTCAACCAAACCCAGCCACACGTCAACCAAACCCAGCCACACGTCAACAAAACCCAGCCACACGTCAACCAAACCCAGCCACACGTCAACCAAACCCAGCCACACGTCAACCAAACCCAGCCACACGTCAACCAAACCCAGCCACACATCAACCAAACCCAGCCACACGTCAACCAAACCCAGCCACACGTCAACCAAACCCAGCCACACGTCAACAAACCCAGACACACATCAACCAAACCCAGCCACACGTCAACCAAACCCAGCCACACGTCAACCAAACCCAGCCACACGTCAACCAAACCCAGCCACACATCAACCAAACCCAGCCACAGGTCAACCAAACCCAGCCACACGTCAACCAAACCCAGCCACAGGTCAACCAAACCCAGCCACACATCAACCAAACCCAGCCACAGGTCAACCAAACCCAGCCACACGTCAACCAAACCCAGCCACACGTCAACCAAACCCCCCACATCAACCAAACCCAGCCACAGGTCAACCAAACCCAGCCACACGTCAACCAAACCCAGCCACACGTCACCAAACCCAGCCACACATCAACCAAACCCAGCCACAGGTCAACCAAACCCAGCCACACGTCAACCAAACCCAGCCAAATGTCAACCAAACCCAGCCACACGTCAACCAAACCCAGCCACACGTCAACCGAACCCAGCCACACGTCAACCAAACCCAGCCACACATCAACCAAACCCAGCCACACGTCAACCAAACCCAGCCACACATCAACCAAACCCAGCCAGCCACATGTCAACCAAACCCAGCCACACGTCAACCAAACCCAGCCACACGTCAACCTAACCCAGCCACACATCAACCAACCCCAGCCACCGTCAACCTAACCCAGCCCACACACGTCAACCAAACCCAGCCACACGTCAACCAAACCCAGCCACACGTCAACCAAACCCAGCCACACGTCAACCTAACCCAGCCCACATCAACCAAACCCACCCAGCCACACGTCAACCTAACCCAGCCACACATCAACCAAACCCAGCCACACGTCAACCAAACCCAGCCACACGTCAACCTAACCCAGCCACACGTCAACCAAACCCTGCCACACATCAACCAAACCCAGCCACACGTCAACCAAACCCAGCCACACGTCAACCAAACCCAGCCACACGTCAACCTAACCCAGCCACACATCAACCTAACCCAGCCACACGTCAACCAAACCCAGCCACACGTCAACCAAACCCAGCCACACGTCAACCAAACCCAGCCACACATCAACCAAACCCAGCCACACGTCAACCTAACCCAGCCACACATCAACCTAACCCAGCCACACGTCAAACCCAGCCACACGTCAACCAAACCCAGCCACACATCAACCAAACCCAGCCAGCCACATGTCAACCAAACCCAGCCACACGTCAACCAAACCCAGCCACACGTCAACCAAACCCAGCCACACATCAACCAAACCCAGCCACACGTCAACCTAAACCCAGCCACACATCAACCAAACCCAGCCACACGTCAACCAAACCCAGCCACACGTCAACCTAACCCAGCCACACGTCAACCAAACCCTGGCACACATCAACCAAACCCAGCCACACGTCAACCAACCCAGCCACACGTCAACCAAACCCAGCCACACGTCAACCTAACCCAGCCACACATCAACCTAACCCAGCCACACGTCAACCAAACCCAGCCACACGTCAACCAACCCAGCCACACGTCAACCAAACCCAGCCACACATCAACCAAACCCAGCAACACGTCAACCTAACCCAGCCACACATCAACCTAACCCAGCCACACGTCAACCAAACCCAGCCACACATCAACCTAACCCAGCCACACATCAACCAAACCCAGCCACACGTCAACCAAACCCAGCCACACGTCAACCAAACCCAGCCACACGTCAACCTAACCCAGCCAAACATCAACCTAACCCAGCCACACGTCAACCAAACCCAGCCACACGTCAACCAAACCCAGCCACACGTCAACCAAACCCAGCCACACATCAACCAAACCCAGCAACACGTTAACCTAACCCAGCCACACATCAACCTAACCCAGCACACGTCAACCAAACCCAGCCACACATCAACCAAACCCAGCCAGCCACACGTCAACCTAACCCAGCCACACATCAACCAAACCCAGCCACACGTCAGCCTAACCCAGCCACACATCAACCAAACCCAGCCACACGTCAACCAAACCCAGCCACACGTCAACCAAACCCAGCCACACGTCAACCAAACCCTGCCACACATCAACCAAACCCAGCCACACGTCAACCAAACCCAGCCACACATCAACCAAACCCAGCCAACTTGGGCAGAATCAGCCACACAGGCCAAACAATAATTCCCAGGGGAGCGGACATGCTGAATAGCAGTTAAGTTACATATGATGTGTAACAAACGAAGCAAGGCCAGTGGGCAGTAATGAACAAGGCCACACTAGATTAAAAGTAAAAGTTTTTCCCACATGACCGTTTATTTCAGCTTACCTCAGAGCCTGCAGCCCCTCTTCTCATGGCCTTCTTCACTCTGAGGGGAGAAACAGAATTGCTTTGAAAAACACTGACCATCCAGTCTATACTGTTTATACCAGACACACTACTGTAATTCCTAATTTTTTCAATGTACTGTTTTTTGTTCACGGTTTTCACGGTGACTGCTGTAACATGAACTTATCATTGCTGATAACAAATAAATCACAGACTTTTTTATGTGCACTTGCCGCGACAGTGAACATTTAGTTCTGAGAACAAGTTAAATTTTCTCAGACCATGAAAGTTTAGTACCGTCAACACAAAGTGAATTACAGCATATCTTCAGCTCACGGGTAGTACAGGCTATTGGACCATACACAAACTTTTCACCAGCGTGAAAGCTGAGATGATTTGGTCATGGGGCAAGGTCTTCAAGGCTCGCAAAAATTGTACTACAACTTCAAGTACAAAGAAAAGTGCCAGGAAGTCAGAAGACAAAGGAAAACGTGGGGTTTTAATGAGGTAATAAACTATGTGAAAGTATGAATTTCCCAACACTTGCACAAAATGCAGATTTCTCAATCTTTTTTCTAACAGACTTCTCATCAAAATGTGTTGTGTTGTGATACATGTTTAGAATTTTAAAGTTGGCAAAAGAATTTTAGTTCAGATTCAAGAAGCAACGAGGTTTGCAATTGAGTTTTTCTGACATTCTACTTTATATTTGTCTTGCAGCTTAGTGTTTAGGCTAGGTTGGTGATAAGTGCACCTATTCCCAATGTTTAGGTTACAGGGCTTGAAATTCATTTTTGGGATAAGGTGCACTGGTGCACCCAGCTTAAAAATTCACCAAATATTTTTGGTGCACCACTTAAAAAATTTAAGTAGGATGTAAAAGACACCTACTAACAAAACTTACTTAGGGACTGTACGATATTTACCAGGGGGGGAGGGCTGGTGTGTTAGGGGGGGAGGGCCATGTTAATTTTTTTTGAGGTGGGGGGAGGGCCAAGTTAATTTTTTTTGAGATAGGGGGAGGGCCATGTTAATTTTTTGGAAAGAATGTTTTATACTATTTTTTGTTTTGATATCTTGACATGGCCCAAAAACTGATAAAATAAGCCTTCTGAATAGCCTAAAATGCAAGAGCTTCCGGGGGCTTCGCCCCCCTAGGTCCCCAAAGTGGCGCTGCCCTGGACCAGCGTTCCCGCCAGGCATACGTCATTCTGTCTCCGGACTTATTTTTTTCTGGAAAGACGCACTCGGCTCGGCTGAGTTTCCCCAAATATTTAAGTTACAAAAGCGGTGCGCGGTAAATATGTGAAGAATCCAAAACTATACACTTTATTTTTTATTTACAACATTTCTTTTGTTTCAAAAGGACAAAATTTGCGGCAGAAAAGGGCCGCAATATTGTTGTCAAGCGTCGATCGAGTCGGCTGTGCACCCGCATTGTCGTCTGTGGCACATGGCGCGGCACGCCCCCCTCCCCAGACGGACTGTCGATCGCAGCGCCCAGCACGTTGGGACGTCTTTTCTGGCTACTGCTTCAAGGCTACACCGGCACTGATCACTGCCAAAGACGCAGCAGATCACCGTCCTTCGTATAATGTATAACGTTCTTGGGCTCTTTGTAAAAAGAAATTCCGATGAGCGGCGCGGTGAGCCAAAGATTTCACGCCGAAAACGGGGTTACCTGAGGTCGCACGAAACAAACGCACGCTCGTGGAAAATGACGGCGCGGCCTTGTAAAACCCGACCGATTCGATAAATTTTAGTAAAATCATCGGGCAAAATAGAAAAAAAAAACAAGGTGTGATGGCGCCGTTATTTTATCCTCTGGAAAAACTACTAGCATTTGATGCAGGAGGGCGCAACATCGATCGCACGAGGTAGGCATTCTTTATTCAATGTCGGAAAAAAATTGGCAGGATTTTTCCATGGGCTGACGAACTCACTGGCTAGAGCCCTGTTTGGAAGCATCAAAAACCCAAAATTTTCATATAGACATGACTGGACAAATAATACCCGGGCCAGATCACGGACTGCTGATTCCCCGAGGCCGAGCTTATAGTTATAACATATTTTGGGGGGAGGGCGGACGTCGATTACAGAAAAAACGGGAGTAAAAAAGGCAACTGGCATCCAATCTCAAGGGCATAATTTCCTCTCAAATTGCAGGAAATTCTGTTTTAGAGGGTTTGAAAATCCAAAAAAACCCTGCCCCGACGCTGTGAAAAAATCCTGGCGAGAACACTGCCCTTGTGCCCTGACGTCTATATTAAGATTATTTTATCGGTTGTTTTTCTACCCGTTTGATTATGCCTGTCGGGGGGGAGGGCCATGTTGATTTTTTTTAGGTGGAGGGGGAGGGTCACGTTAGATTTTTTTGAGATGGGGGGGAGGGCCATCAAAAAATTTTTTGATCCGACTTCCAATGCACCAGCCCTCCCCCCCCATAAATATCGTACGGTCCCTTACAAGCTATCAAATTCTTAAACAAGTAACATGACATATTTATTATCTTTCTAACACTAGGTGTCAAGAATATGATGTATACTAGTATGCTTGATATCTTTCCATACATAAGCCTAAGAAAATATTTAGGTGCACCCTGTGCACCCACTGAAAAAAATTGGGTGCACAGTTTCAATTTTGGGTGCACCTGGGTGCACATGCACCCAGTATTTCGAGCCCTGGGTTAGGTTAGCTGCACCAGCACACCTATTCCCCAAGAAGAACTTTAGTGACACGAGTAGCCAGATTTAGCAAGTATCACTTGACTGACTGACCGCCTGGCCGCCTGATCAATCGATTGGTGGACTGACCTTCTCTTAGACATCTCCTCACGGCTGGCCGGGTTCCAGGTGCCTGCCTGGAAGAGGCAAGAAAATAAACTGTCATTATAAACAGGCACCAGGTTGGGATGTAAGGACACAGAAAATAAACTGTCATTATAAACAGGCACCAGGTTTGGACGCAAGGACACAAAAAATTAACTGTCGTTATAAACAGGCACCAGGTTGGGATGTAAGGACACAGAAAATAAACTGTCGTTATAAACAGGCACCAGGTTGGGATGTAAGGATACAGAAAATAAACTGTCGTTATAAACAGGCACCAGGTTGGGATGTAAGGACACAGAAAATAAACTGTCGTTATAAACAGGCTCCAGGTTGGGATGTAAGGACAGACCAGGTACTGTTTTTCGGGATCTTTGCAGACAAATTATTTCTGCACATTCTACAATTCTAATGTACATATTCTAACCTCCTTGTTTCTGTCCACTCAGTGTCATATTTAAATGTTAATTAACAAGCATCAGTTCGTCATCACAGCTAGCCACCACACCTAAACACTCGAGACATGGCAGGATTTGTAACTGGTATCCATGCATATCTCTGAGCTGGTCCAGGTTGATTACAGTGATCAGAGAAACAAACCAACAGTCGGCTCACAGCATAAATAATCAATACTCAGCAGCATGCAATGCCTTCTATGTGAATGAACCTATGAATGAATGAATGAATGAATGGTTGGACAAAAACTGGAGAAGTTCTGCTGAACAGAAGCAGGTGTTTACACTTGTTGCACACCTGCGGATAGAAGTAACACCCAACAATACGTCTCACCGTTTCAACCAGGACAAAAACACAGGAGACCCCTGAATTACAGACTAAACCATGATACCGACAACACAGGTGACCCGACCTACGGACTAAACCATACCAACAACATAGGTGACCCGACCTATGAACTAAACCACAACGATACAACGCAGGTGACCCCTGACCTATGGTCTAAGCCGTAACAAAAAAGCAGATGACCCCTGACCTCCTCTGGTTCCTCCTCCTGGTCCCAGTTGCGGTCTGTCAGTTCCGAGGTCGCCGTGCGCTTTGCTGCCATGGCAACAGCAGGGGGGACTTCTTGGGGCAACTGGGGAAAGACGTAAACATTAATTAAGTGACTACATAACGTGGTTGAACAAGTTTTCTAAAATCCACTTGTCCTATCGGGCAAGCACATAAAAAATGCACTTGCCCGAACCAATTTTTCACTTGCCCAAAATTCAAATGTCACTGTTACTAGTATATGCATTTTCACTTCCAGCAATGGAATTCTCTGTAGACAATTGCTTGATGTCATGACTGTAAAAAGTAACAAGTATATCAAAATTGCACTAAAATCAATGGAAAAATCTTACTTGCCCGATCGGACAAGTGGGGTAGGACATGCACTTGCCCAAACAGCACTTTCACTTGCCCTGGACAATAGGGCTAGTGGACTTGTTATCCCTGCATAACGTGGGCTCATAATGGTGAAAGGATGGCCCAAACCGGGTCTATGTAATTGGATATGGTACACCCCTGACTGCTCAGTGGGTTTGCCCAGTGGTTAGCGTCTCACGAGCCGGACAGAGCGCGCTCCGTCTCTCGCCTCTGAACCGCCAACACCCTGGTGTACTATTAGTATTACTGTGTCCACTGATTGACTTTATTTGAATAGACAATTAATTTTTCCTGCAACCTGTTTCTTAGCCTTAATTGTTTTTTGACTTTGACTTTATTGACGATGAGACAAGTCATTACACAGGTCTGCCTAGGCAGCTTGGGGCTGGAAGTGGCAGACATGAAAATGGGAAGATATCTTAATAGGTTTGGAGGGACTGGGATATCAGAATATTATTATACCCATTGTATGATATATCGAAATTTTAATACATGGTGCACTGACCATGTTTACAATTCTTTCTATATATCTGTTGATCTGCCACTAAGAACAATTTATCATTATTGAGTGGATAATTTAGAAATACTTTGAAGTTGAATAAATAAACAAATAAATATACATAGCCGTTATAGTGTAACTGGTGGATTGTATAGTAGCACAGGGTAAAGTACTAAGATTTTGAACATCAAAGGATGAAAATATAGCCGGTATGGCGCATTTTCTCGTGACGATGTAAAGATTGGAAACTTAGACTGAACGCTGGTGAAAGGCAAGAAAGGGGACCGAGTACAAGTCACAGAAACGCCGGATTTCCGCCACACTGCCGACCTGCGGGGCACCTGCAGCATGTGCGCGGGCCGGCATGCCACCTGTCCCGCCGCCATCCCCGAGCCACCCCCGCCTCACACGGACGCCATGGGGCCGGGGCGAGCCGAGAGGAGCACACTCCACTCACCTGAACACAGGCGTGCAGAAATGTCCGCTGGAAAACGCTGTGTGTACGATGTAACTGTCTGACACGGCCTGCCCGCCTACCTGCCCGCCGCCATTTTGAAAATCACGTTCTTTTTCCTGCTGCACTTCCGCACAACTGCGCGGAGCGGGGCACAACTTTTTATTCTCACCCCCCTCCCCACCAACCCCCTCGAAATAACAACAGCCGCATGCAGCACAACTCTGGGGGAAAAGTTATGCCTATTATTGTGAATCATTGTGTAGGGATAGATTTGTACGTAACTTTTCTGCGGTCGCGCGGAAGAAAGTAGTGCCGACTGGGGAAGAAACGGGTCAACATCCGGGAACTTTTCCTAGGCAATGCTGCCGGATCACTCACTTTCCCTAGGCAAACTGGTAATAATACGCTAAAATCAATGCGAAATAATCCGCGGAAAAGAGGAGAAAAACGGCATTTTTTGTGTCCAGAATTTCTCTCCTGTGGGTATAAAATTCTGACCGAACGTTAGAGGCGACAGCTCATCAGGGCTGGGTCGGGAATAGTGCAGGATTGGGATATTAGGTGCAAAGTTTTGGGGGACGCGTAGGGTGTGATGAGTCCGTGCGTGCAGAAGTACAAAACAAGTACTCCTCAGTTCCAACATTTGGGGAGTGAATCCTCAATTTTTGTGGCGTTGTAGAAATCCAGAAATCTTCCCAAATTGACAGAAAGTTGTGAGAAGTTGGCGGGAGCGGCGGTATGGACCTGAGCAGTCTGCAGGAGCAGCTGAAAGTCGAAATCCAAAGTCATCAGGTAGTATGTTGCTCCCTGTTCCTCTACCAAATCTCCTCCGTCGGATAATAATGTAGTGCATTATTCCGAAAAAATATTCCCCGTTCTATGGGGACTGTTTCCGGCCATTTCGGGGTTCGTGAGTTGTGTGGGCTGATGTAGAATTTCTGTGTGTGCCGGGGGAAAGTTTGGGACCGTGTGGAGTCCTGTAGGACGAGTTTGCGAGGAGATATTTGTGCTGAATGTAAAATTACCCTTCATTGATTATGTAGAACTGCAGCACCGTGCACCAGTTGTCCACAATCGATGGGCATAATTCCAGCCCGCCTGACAACTTTTGTGTTCGCAGTCTAATTTTCCCATGTTTATTTATTTGTAGGTACTCGTGAGTCAGATGAAGAAAGATCCACAGGTACGTGCGAGTTTGGGGAGGATTTGTTGGTTATTTAGGCGGAGGGATGGGAGATAGCGGGTTGTGTGTGCGCTGATGTGGGCAAAGTTCTGTGTGACCTTTCAATTCGTTCGCATCAATCAGTCCGCTGCGACACTCGCTTTCTGCGCGGTGTTGACATCCTTTTTATTTCTCTCTTTCTGCTCAGAATGCAGAGTTGCAGAAAAGGCTACACGAACTTCAAGCAAGGATAACATTATTGAGTGAAAAACAAGTATGTGGGAATATTTTATTTTCTGAGTTAGACTACTGTTCTTCTGTAGCAGGTGAAATATTTCAGGCGCCAGTCGTCCCTTTTCTGTCTTTCAATAACCCAAACCCACAGAAGTCGAACTAAACTCTTCTCTCTTTTGTCTTATATTATCTACAACCTGCAGCAGCAAAATAGAATCATTAAGACTAGATCAGATGACATGTCATCTTGAGCCTGACCAATCAGAAGCAGCCATTTTGGTCACCTGACCTGAATCAGCACTATTGTGATATTTTAGGACAGCCCTCTGTCCCTTTGAGCATGAGCCAATTCTCTCATTTACCTCGTATCTTCAGTTTTCTTTTCATCAATGTTAAGAGACTTTTTGGGTTTGAACGTAAGTCGTATTAAGCAGGGATAACCTCACAGCCAAAAAAACCCTGCCATTTCTGAAATTTCTTTGTACTGTGATATCCTTTGTGTTACTCCTTGTGATGCAAGGAAATAGCATGGATGACACATGCAGTCTGAAATGTTCTCCTCTGTCACTGGTTTTCTAAATATTTGATTGAAACGTTTTATTGGTTTTGACGACCATATACAGAAGTTAGGTACTGAGGTAGCTGTGTGTGTGTTTAGGGAGGTTATAACAGGTGCTGCACCCCTAAACTAAAGCTGAACCTGTGTCATATTTACACTCCCCTAAACTCTGAAGTGAACATTTGGATACACGCATTTTGCAGTGCACAGGTTGATGGTATTGTATGTAAAAGTAATTTGAATTTTGTAACCTTTCCTTGTCATTTCAGTGTAAGATTTACCTAGTTGTATGAATATGGATATATTATACTATTTATAGTTGATTGTAATAGAAATGTTTTATACAGCTCTGTTCTTGCTTTACTTTTGAAGAGTTGATAAGTATCTATGGACAGATAGTGGAAGTATGGTGGAATCAGTGGAAGCCACCAACCCAGTCGTGGCTCTGTTCTAGATGAGATTTATCTGTAATGTTGGGTCTGGGGACTGAACTCATGGGGAAGGGAAAGTTGGCCCAAACAGACAAACCAGAATTTTTACAATTGACACAGTAGTGAAGCAGGTTTAAATCAATTGTGTAGGGAGAGCTCTGTATCAATACAGACAACATTAGGAGGTGTTTTCCAACTGAAATACATGCCATACAAATAATGGATACTACTAATGGATACTACTACAAAATAACTTCTTAAATTAAGAATTTCACTTGAAGTAGATATATTGGAGAATATTTGACCTTGATTGAAGGTTAGAGAGGTTATGTAGAGGGCAGTGTGACCTTGGGACCACTGTGATGTTAATGACAAAGATGGACAGGTTGTAAGAAGTATTTCAGCTGTTTCTGCACAGCCGGGGACCTGGGTAAAAACTGCTGTGTAGGCAAGGATTGCACGTTGAGGTGGGTACCGGTACAGAAAATTAAGGTCCAAGTCCGGTTCAGTTCCAGAGGATCAGTCCAGGTCCGGACCTGGACCTGATTCAGCGTTCAGTATGTGATAACTTGTGAATGGATGATACTCAAAACAATAGTCCAATTCGCTACAAAGAAATCTGTTCTGTTGAGTATTCGACTCACTGGTGTTTTAAAATCCTATAAGGCTAACTGCCTCGGCACTATTGACTGTAAAACTTGGTAGAAATGACTTTAGACACTACTCTACTTTCTTCGTTTATTTTCTTCGATCGGTAAGCCCCACAAACACGTGAATGCCTGATTATATAGTCAGTTCATTTTCCAATAGGTCCAACATCCTGTCCTCCGATTTTTTTCAGGTCCGGGCTTTTCCGGACTGGTCCAATAAGAAAATAAACAGTTTTGTACCGGTACACTGTACTAGATACAACTTACAAGGCTAGTTATTATAGCTTTCCCGCTTGTGCAGAGTTAGAATTGTTGGTACAACAAAACTTTAACTTAAGTGTAGCAAATTCTGCAGTCTTCTACATATAAACATGCAGACAAGTGGATACTATTTCCAAATGAATTAGTAGATGAATATGTATGAATGGATGAACATCCATGTTGGGTTTAACCTTCTATTCCAACTACAGGTTATATAAATTATAATGACTGTAGGTTAGATAATGACTGCACAACCCTACAAGGTAACCCCTACCTGCCGACTCTGACTAACAGTGATGTCAGCTGTTTTCATGGGGACTAAAGTTCATGGAAAAGTGAACAAGGTTTTTGCTGTGTGTTGCAGCTGTAACATTTCTGTCGTTCAGCGAAATGCTTATTTGTGATGTCATGACTTGGTGTGGAGAAGTCACACTGAAAATAGGGGTGGCGCACGGATGGTGAAACCCCTTACCAAGTCGAAAAACACTGAAAATGGGGCAACTTCACCGCCTTCAATCGGATATTTATCAACGTAAATGTGCTAAAAATTAGCTATTATAAATAAACCAATCGTGAACATTACAAGATTTATACTACACATGTATATATATATGATGTATGTACATCTCTGACTGTGTCACTGCTGGGAAAGCCTGGAGAAGGGTTACCAGCGCTCTGGCTGTTTCTATGTCAGCATGGCTCTTTCCCCGTGGTCGAGGATATGTCATATTAACTGGCTGTTTAGTAATGTTGTACATGGAACGTTGCAGACAGTTTTTCATTCACACGTTATTTTATATTACTGTTTCCCCTGGAGACTTTCGGATCAGTGATAGTTTGATTTGTAATTTACAAACAAAAATTAATGTGGGTCGAGAAGCCTTTTTATTGCTTCAACTGACTCAGATTGAGAGCAACTTCTTATTGGACTGGAATCTGTTAATTGTGGTGATTTTTGTTGATACTTGTCATGAGGAAAGGTTATAGCACATTCACAAGGGCATCGTTTATGCAGTAGTTTATGTTCTATGGTTGGGCACTGATATCTGCAAAGATGGAAGGATGCCTACTAATACTATGGGCACTGAATTGTTCTGTTGGGTGGAAACTGTTTTCCCAGTTTTGTAACTGGGTGGAAAAAGATCTCTGTGAGAAAACAGCAGCCTTTTGTTTGGACCAGTCAGGGTTGAAATAATGACGAGCTGAATTCCCGGTTGGGCTTTTCCATTGATGTGGTGAGTCTTTGTGAGGAGGTTTGATGGGGTCTACAGAGTTCAGACTCAGGCAGGTGTCAGTTTATCTTAAATAGTACATAGATACATAGAGTTCTACCCTGCAACTATTGATAATAGAATATACATGGTGACAAGTACATACATGTACATGTACCCTGAAGGCTGCAACTATAGAGTACATGCACATGGAGTTCTACCCTGAAACTATTGATAGAGAAGAGTGAATAGTATCTGTATCTATATTATATGTAACCTTCGTAACACACCAGCTTACACATACATGTACATGTGCATCAGTTCTACCCTGCAACTATAGAGAAGAGTGAATACAGGATTGTACTGAGATATTAACAGTTACTAACACCAAGAAATTGTTACGGTACTTCAAACAAGTGCGTGCTTTACCCTTGGTTTGGTTCAGATCGTCCCTATTTGATTTTTTTGTTTTTGTTTTTAGTTGTATTCAATAAAACAGTAGAAAATGAAGAACTTCAAGAAGAAAAGAGAGAATAGAATGCTGAATCTGTATAAAGTTGTTTCACTTGTGTGAGGTAGAATTGACAGTGCTTCCATATTTGTCTGGACAGGTGAGACTTTGATAGTTTGGGCCATGCTTGTGTTTTTGTTGTGATTATTAAGATCCCTACATTATCTTTGTGATACATCAGCTTAACTCAAACCACGTTTAACAGGACAAGATTAGAAACGAGAGGAGCATCAGCAAAAAGTTTTTTCTTGAAAACAAAAATGAAGTAAGACTGCTGAGTTTTATATGAACAATACTCAGTCAATAGAATTGTGGGACCGCGTAGCGCAGTGGGACCGTGTTCGAATCCGCCTGCCGTGTTACCGATCTTGTGCCCTTGGGAAAGGCACTTTACACGGCTTTCCTCACTATACTCAGGTGAAAATGAGCACCTAGCTTCGGCTCACGGTGATTTACATCATTCACCCGGACGGGAGACCTGGCGCATATGAAAGGGTATGTCACCCCGTAAGGGGCGGTATTACCCCGTCGTGTGTAAACATGTGCGAACATGTGCGATCACGTCGACCGATGATGTATGTTCGTCTGTATCTCTGTGGATCTGCCGCTACCAGCCCAAAGCTGCCTAGGCAGATCCGTGTAATGAGTTGTATCATTGGCAATAAATGAAATAATAAATAAAATAAATAATAAATAGTAGAATTGTACCATACTGTAGTGTTGCCAGAAACACACCTCTGTTGCTGCAGCACTCGTTTGTACAGACAGGGTTTGGATCATGCTTTCCTGTGAATGAAAATGGACACATCACATCACGGTCTGTGATTGTGAAGTGGAGGGGTGCACCCAATGTTACTGTCCACATGTTTATCATATTGTATTCCCACAGTGCAATTCACCCTATTATGTCCCTTGATACTATTATTATGTTTGGAAGTTTAAATAAACCAAATCATCATAAATGAAGGTTAGATGTCCAGGTAATAAGATGCCAAAAAGGCATAGAACAAATGAATAAATTGTCATCATGCATGTTTGTGACATGTCAGACTTTACCAAACCGTGATGGAAAAGTTTCCCTTTATTATTCAGTCCTCGGCAGGCTTGAGGGGCAGCTGTGCAGTTATCAGTCAGGGTCCCCGGGGACGATGGGATGTTCCCCAGGGACGATGGGATGTTCCCCGGGGACGATGGGATGTTCCCATGTGCCAAGGAGGTTAAGAAAGACCCTTTTTAACCTCCGAGGGTGTTCTGTAGTGGGCCCTCAGTAGCAGCTCCCCGGCGGCCCTGTTCTGCATTCGTTGGAGTTTTTGAAGGTCTTGCTCCGGTGCAGGATCCCAAACAGTACTTCCATATGTGATGTACGGCAGGAAGATTGTATTGTATAGAGTACGAAGTGCTGATGTAGATACAAATGGACTGACATGTTTCATAATATTCTTCAACTACTCTTACCAAGTCTAAGCTTTGCGTTTACATGTAGTAATGTACACTGCCGGTCATCTGGACTACTGAGGCACTACCAACTCGCGTTTCTACTGGTGCAAGCTTTAGATTTATCCGTTCCTCATAGTCATATTGTTTGGGAGCACATGTTGTTTATTTTAAATCTGTCAATTTTAGTCGAGATTGACGGGCGCGGTGAATTTTTGTCCATCTCAACAACAAACTGTTCTGGGACGGAGGGATGGGTCCTGGAGACAGCTATCCGAGATGTAACCTTGAGAAATATTTCCAAGGTCACGTTTGACAAGCTGAACAAACCCAGGGTTAGGTTTGTACTTGCCATAGGTGGAAATCCTTTTGAACACTGATAGAAAATTCCTGCCTGAATTCCGTGTGCATTTGGTGTTTGCAGGGATTCGGAATAAATATAAACATGACTAAAAAATGTTGGTGGATAAATGTGGGATTTACTTGACTACCAGAAGACAATAAGACTTCAGTTAAATGGTTATTTCATGAGCAATTTTTACCGATCCGGAGAGCAAAGACACAGTGATTTGTACGGAGCTAGTCAGAATGACACAAAGTGATTTTTACAGATCTTGTGAGACTGTGAGAATGACACAAACAAAGTGATTTTTACAGATCTAGTCAACTTGACACAAAGCCTAAACCACGGGTGCCTCTGTAATTAATGATGGTATGGAAATTAGCTTTTGAACAGTGGCTCATGCAAATTAGCATAATTGAATGGGAAAAGTATTCCTTGAAACTGCTTGTAACTCAGAAATGTAAATAGAGGAAGACACCATTTGTGCCATGCAGTGCAGGGAGGGGGGGGGGGGGGTGTACGTCTATGCACATGACAGCCTACAGCAGTGCAGGGGGGGTACAGCAGTACAGGGGGGGGGGGGTACAGCAGTACAGGGGAAACGCCACTTGCTTGTTGAGAATGCAGGGCTCAGGGCCAGCTGAGCTTTAGATGTTTCCGTCCCACTCATTGTTTGGGAGCCTATGTTGTTGATTTTCATTGTTAATTTGAAGCTTATGAAATGACATTTTCATAAACTTTATCATCACAATATTTCATACTGGACGGGGGAAATTGAGTAAGCAAAGTTCCCTCCCGAGACGGAAGGATGGGTCCTGGGGACAGCATAGAATTTGCCAGGGAAGGACGGGTCCTGGGGACAGCGTAGAATTTCCAAGGGAAGGACGGGTCCTGGGGACAGCATAGAATTTCCCAGGGAAGGATGGGTCCTGGGGACAGCATAGAATTTCCCAGGGAAGGATGGGTCCTGGGGACAGCATAGAATTTCCCAGGGAAGGATGGGTCCTGGGGACAGCGTAGAATTTCCCAGGAAGGACGGGTCCTGGGGACAGCATAGGATTTCCCAGGGAAGGATGGGTCCTGGGGACAGCATAGAATTTCCCAGGGAAGGATGGGTCCGGGGGGCAGCGTAGAATTTCCCAGGGAAGGATGGGTCCTGGGGACAGCGTGGAATTTCCCTGGGAAGGATGGGTCCTGGGGACAGCATAGAATTTCCCAGGGAAGGATGGGTCCTGGGGGCAGCGTGGAATTTCCCTGGGAAGGATGGGTCCTGGGGACAGCATAGAATTTCCCAGGGAAGGATGGGTCCTGGGGACAGCATAGAATTTCCCAGGGAAGGATGGGTCCTGGGGACAGCGTGGAATTTCCCTGGGAAGGATGGGTCCTGGGGACAGCATAGAATTTCCCAGGGAAGGATGGGTCCTGGGGACAGCATAGAATTTCCCAGGGAAGGATGGGTCCTGGGACAGTGTAGAATTCCCAGGGAAGGATGGGTCCTGGGGATAGTGTGGAATTTGCCAGGGAAGGATGGGTCCTGGGGACAGTGTGGAATTTCCCTGGGAAGGATGGGTCCTGGGGACAGCATAGAATTTCCCAGGGAAGGATGGGTCCTGGGGACAGCATAGAATTTCCCAGGGAAGGATGGTCCTGGGGACAGTGTAGAATTTCCCAGGGAAGGATGGGTCCTGGGGATAGTGTGGAATTTGCCAGGGAAGGATGGGTCCTGGGGACAGTGTGGAATTTCCAGGGAAGGATGGGTCCTGGGGACAGTGTGGAATTTCCCAGGGAAGGATGGGTCCTGGGGACAGTGTAGAATTTCTTCCCAGGGAAGGATGGGTCCTGGGGCAGCATAGAATTTCCCAGGGAAGGATGGGTCCTGGGGACAGTGTGGAATTTCCCAGGGAAGGATGGGTCCTGGGGATAGCATGGAATCTCCCAGGGAAGGATGGGTCCTGGGGGCAGCGTAGAATTTCCCAGGGAAGGATGGGTCCTGCGGACAGTGTAGAATTTCCCAGGGAAGGATGGGTCCTGGGGACAGCGTAGAATTTCCCAGGGAAGGATGGGTCCTGGGGACAGCGTAGAATTTCCGTGGGAAGGATGGGTCCTGGGGACAGCGTAGAATTTCCGTGAAGGATGGGTCCTGGGGACAGCGTAGAATTTCCCAGGGAAGGATGGGTCCTGGGGACAGCGTAGAATTTCCCAGGGAAGGATGGGTCCTGGGGACAGTGTAGAATTTCCCAGGGAAGGATGGGTCCTGGGGACAGCATAGAATTTCCCAGGGAAGGATGGGTCCTGGGGACAGCGTAGAATTTCCGTGGGAAGGATGGGTCCTGGGGACAGCGTAGAATTTCCCAGGGAAGGATGGGTCCTGGGGACAGCGTAGAATTCCCAGGGAAGGATGGGTCCTGGGGACAGTGTAGAATTTCCCAGGGAAGGATGGGTCCTGGGGACAGCGTAGAATTTCCAGGGAAGGATGGGTCCTGGGGACCGTAGAATTTCCCAGGGAAGGATGGGTCCTGGGGATAGCGTGGAATTTGCTAGGCAATGACTTATGAGAGAAACGTAGCTAAGGAGTTTGAGGTTGTGTCTCAATAATTTTGTTTATTTCTCAATGTTATATAAACTGAAAAGGTCTAAAATTACAATACATGAAGGTATTCACTCTGTAGGAAGTTGATTTTATTTTCGATTGATTTTATGATTTTACTATAGAAAGTTAGTTTTACTTATATTTACATGGATAATCTGGTGACATCAATGAAAACTATGACATTTATACGGCAGGTACATCAATGACAGACATCCCGGTAGTAAGTTCCGCAAGATGGCAGTTACACAAGCTACTCATGAATACATGTTTAAAAGAATAATGGACATTCATGAATTTGTAAATTCAATCAATACTATATTAATTTTCATGATACGTATATTATGTATCTAACCTGAGGACAGAACTCATCATTAATAACTTTTGTCCTGAGAGTGTATACCTGGCTGAATAAATAGAATGAATGAATGAATGAACTAATTTTGCTGATTTGTTGGGGAACTTGATTATTCATGGTTTGACCTGAATTCCCCGAGAAGTTAAAATGAGGGGAATTTGTGCTGATGATCACCTCTAGCTGCTAAGTCAGCTTCCATCAACAGCTTATACATCAACATTAAACAAACAAACAAACAAACAAACAGCCTGCCT
The DNA here is from genome assembly GCA_019207045.1 of Branchiostoma floridae x Branchiostoma belcheri. Taxonomy (NCBI): domain Eukaryota; kingdom Metazoa; phylum Chordata; class Leptocardii; order Amphioxiformes; family Branchiostomatidae; genus Branchiostoma; species Branchiostoma floridae x Branchiostoma belcheri. The sequence goes on along the minus strand of CM033026.1, from coordinate 173,687 downwards.
GTATCACTGATGATTTATTTTGTTCTGCAGAAAAAAGTTGTTCAGCAACTCAGGAAGGAGCTGGTCAAACAGGAGCCATCGGCAGAAGTGCAGGTGAGATGGTTTTGTACACCTGGGGGGGGGGCCAGATTCTGGGCCAGAGTTTGATCCGAGGGTCAGCCCCAGCTCAGACCTGTGTATGAGGGCGTTAGCCTCAGGCGTCAGACCTCTGCTTGTGAAAGATGCTAACACACTTATCCAGAAGAGTAGATATGTCCCGGTGTGCTCGGCCCCTTGTCCCACGATGACCATGTTTCCCCAGGTTTGGCTAACCCACGATGACCATATGTCCCCATGTGTTTACTGCAGAAACCCAGCCCCAGGTCTAGCTAACCCAGGATGACCATGTATTTCTCCATGTGTTAACTGCAGAAACCCAGCCCCAGGTCTAACTAACCCACGATGACCATGTATTACCCCATGTGTTTACTGCAGAAACCCAGCCCCACGTCCCCTACACCCACGGCGACGCCCAAAACCCTGGTGATGAAGCAGGAACCCGGCACGGCTCCTAATATGGTAACAGGGTCCGTCACCGTGTCCGTCATCCAGCCCAACAGCAAAGTTGCCACGGCAACGTCCAAGGCTAACGGAGACGTGGCGCCGGCCGTCAGCCACGAGCTGCAGAGGTACGGTAACCATGGTTACGGGAACAAACACTAACGGCAGGCAGTGTTCTCACCAGGATTTTTTCACAGCGTCAGGGCAGGGGTTCGGGGGCCGCCGAAGGCCCCCGGCGGGGGTCCAGGGGCAGAGCCCCGGTGGGGGGCCCCAGGGGGGGCGAAGCCCCCGGAAGCTCTTGCATTTTAGGCTATTCAGAAGGCTTATTGTATCAGTTTTTAGGGGCATATCTACGATAATTGTAGCAGTTTGACGTAACGATACTTTGAGTCAAAGCATCAAAGACAACTAAAAACTCATAAACAACAAACTTTACTCAGCTCAACAGTACTCATAAATATTGTCGGTTTGCCACCAACTTTTTCTAGATAAACAACTTTGACAGTCTCTGTTTCCATCGTATTTTTTTTTCATCGTAAACAGAACAAAACACGCAGAAACATGTGCTCGGCACGGGGAATCCCCCCCCGGCCGACTTTCAAGTTCGCGATCGGCGGACGAATAATGCGTTCACATAAGAGGTGTTGGACGTAAAAACAACAAGAATACCTTTGCTTCCTTTTGATATGAGTTTTGGGCCCGCAAAATCTCCAAAACGGCAGAAATTTTCGGGGTAAAATACGGTAAAATTTGCTCTAAAAATGGCGGTCGTTGCTGTTGTTTATCCTAAACCAATGAGATCGCTAACTTCCCCTGACGTCACAGAGACGCATCAGATCTCGCGAGAATTTTTTGCGAGATTTTACGATGTTTTCGCCGCCATTACCGCTAGCTGCCTGCATGCACGCACGATGTTTTCGTCATTTCTCAACGCAAATTTCTCGATCTTTGGAAGGTTTTAGATGATTTACAAGTATACTGCAACATAAAAGGGAATGTATACAAGTGCTATTTTTGTGCAAGTCCAAGAAGCGTTTCTTGCCGTTCCGGTTTTAACCGGACTTGAACCGAAACTTTTTACAAGTTTTGTGCCGGTTCTCTGTTTACAGTACAGAACGCACGCCGCGCAAGGGGCGGTCCTGGGTGGGGGCTGCGAGATAGCGGTACGCGGGGTGCTATAAAACACCTCCCTTCGAGCTGAAACTTCCTGAAACAGCGGGAGGCGCGTGCTTGGCACGTGCTTTCGCATTTTTACTACGGTATTTTTCCAGTTTTCCCCATTTTTTTGCCGCTACGCTGGGTGAAAATACAGCGTAGCGGGCTTTTACAGCGTCATTTTTCCAGCCCACAGCGTATCGGCCCGCTATGCTGAAAAGGCCTGGTGAGAACACTGGCAGGATTTACTGTGAAAAGGGAAATGTTTGTGGGAATTTGATTTCACGCCGGAGACAAAATGAAGTGTTGACCATAACATCTGCAGCGGTGTGCTGCCGGGTTGGTTTGTTGGTGGAGGTAGTTTTGTATGTTGCTATTCAGGTTCGCAGAAACCCCAATAAAGGTACACGTAATTGTAAAGTCAGGAGTACAGCACAACTTGAGAACTGTCGCATCCTTCTGAAAAATGTGCATCCTGGAAAGAGCCAGAGAAGAGCTGTTTAAATCTAACTGCAGGGCTCCAGACTAACTTTTTGGCCTAGGAGCATGGCGCTCCTAACTCCTAAAACTTAGGAGCGCCAGCAAAAAGTTAGGAGCACCACTATGAAAGGTTGGGAGCACAAGCAAACGTCTTAAGCCATACAAAGTATTACTCCTATTAATCAATGTTTTTAACTGGAATTAAGTATTTTCATAGATTATAACAGAAAAAGCATTGATCCTGTAAATATGTTTGTCTTTATCTGAGTGTCACAGTATCAACAAGAATAAAAATAAAAGTAAATAAAAATGAAAAAAAAAATGAAAATGAAAATTTAAGAAATAAAAAATCTTCAGAAGTTTATTTTATAATTACTGTTACCAAGTAACATTTGGAACAAACATTCAAACTTAGTAGTGTACCTTATTCACCACTTGTGGTATTTTCAATTGTACCCTGGCTAAAGAAAACAGAATTTAAAAAAATGCTCCCTATCTGGATAGGATGGTACTGAAGAGTGTACTGCAGAAAATAGTGATTCTCTCGCGCATTACCGCAAGACTGCGGCGAGACTTGATATGTAAATCCAACATGGCGGATATTTCCGAGCCGATCGAGCATTGTGCTTTATTTTGGAAGGAATTTTTCGTTGCAGGAACATTAAAACAAGTTGACTACGGGTGAAAAATAGTGAAAATGTATCGGTAACGTTTTAATTTGTTTGGTTGGTTGTTAATTTCTGTGTTTTGATAGAGAATTTACGGATCTGAGTGACTGTGTGTGTGTGCACATGTGCGAGCTTGTCTCATGGACAGTGATTTTTAGCGATGTTTTCGTCTTTGTTCAGTGCAAATTTCAAGATTTTTGGAAGGTTTAAGATGGTCTAAAACAAAAAGGATATATTTGAGTGCTATATTTTTAAGATTCCAGTACCGAATCACTTGGCTTTCGAATTTTTTGGACCTGAACCAAAACGTTTCTGCTAGTCCAGAACCATGTTACCGGTATTTGATTTTTTTTGCTCATTTTTTTATTGGCGCGCCGTGCGACCATCATTTCAAAAATAGGCGCATTCTTAAAATTACGGTCGCGATGCGACCAAATCTAGTCGCAGTCACGAGCCCTGAACTGCCACATTTCAACAGAATGTTACATGAAATTTTTTTCAGAAAGATTCTTTGGAGGGACACAATAAAATAAAACTAATCTGTGTCCCGTCGGTCAGCAGATCGCTAACATCTTGTTTGTGTCCTGTTTGTGTCCCAGGAGGGTGCACAGATAATGCTGATGTCCTGTTTGTGTCCCGTTGCTCCACAGATAACGCTGATGTCCTGTTTGTGTCCTGTTTGTGTCCCAGGATGGTGCCCACCTCAGTTCAGGCCCAGACAACATGTCCTGTTTTTGTCCTGTTTGTGTCCCCAGGATGGTGCACAGATATCACTAACGTCCTGTTTGTGTCCTGTTTGTGTCCCAGGATGGTGCCCACCTCAGTCCAGGCCCACCCCATTGACCTGAAGCAGGTGCGGACGACCCCCAGTCCAAAGGACCCTCCCCACCAGATCATACGGATCATCCCCACCACAGGCCATGCTGTCACCATTACGGCGACCGTTCCCGCGGTAACCAGGCCGCCCGCCCCGCTGGGGAGTCCGGGGATAGCGACAATCCGCGTGCCACAATTCAGCTCTGTACAGAGGATAGGGCAGAGCAGGCAGCCTGTCCTACTGCAACCGGTAAGTACAGACTACAGGACTGAACAGGCAGCCTGTAAGCACAGAGGGTAGGGCAGAACAGGCAGCCTGTCCTACTGCAACCGGTAAGTACAGAGGATAGGTCAGAACAGGCAGCCTGTCCTACTGCAACCGGTAAGTACAGAGGATAGGGCAGAACAGGCAGCCTGTAAGTACAGAGGATAGGACAGAACAGGCAGCCTGTAAGTACAGACTCCAGGGCAGAACAGGCAGCCTGTAAGCACAGAGGGTAGGACAGAACAGGCAGCCTGTCCTACTGCAACCGATAAGTACAGAGGATAGGTCAGAACAGGCAGCCTGTAAGTACAGACTACAGGACAGAACAGGCAGCCTGTAAGTACAGACTCCAGGGCAGAACAGGCAGCCTGTAAGCACAGAGGGTAGGACAGAACAGGCAGCCTGTCCTACTGCAACCGGTAAGTACAGATGATAGGACAGAACAGGCAGCCTGTCCTACTGCAGCCTGTAAGTACAGAGGATGGACAGAACAGGCAGCCTGTAAGTACAAGACAGAACAGACAGCCTGTAAGTACAGACTACAGGACAGAACAGGCAGCCTGTAGGTACAGACTACAGGACAGAACAGGCAGCCTGTAAGTACAGAGGATGGGACAGAACAGGCAGTAGTCAGCCTGCTCTACTGCAGCTGATAATTTGTAACTTGTTTTTCAATTTATAACATAAAGTAGCCACAACTCTAACACCACCTCTTTGAAAAGTGGCCCTTTTGGCCACTTGGGCATTCAAGTCTAAACTGACTTGAATGCCAGGGCAGAAAGGCTGTTGGGCACGAGGATGATTGTTTATTGTTTGTTTTTTCAGTTGAGGCCGAAGCCGCCCGCCCCGCAGCAGGCGTCCCCCACCCTCATCAGGAAAGCTGCAGGAATCTCCGCAGCCCCTGCAGTCATGACTCATCACGTCCGCATCATCAACGGCCAGCCACAGTACATAGGTGGGTCATAGGTCATAGGTCAGCCGCCACACGTAGTCGGGTGATAGGTCAGCCTCAGGACATAGGTGGGTCATAGGTCATCCACAGGACATAGGTGGGTCGTAGGTAAGCCACAGTACAGACAGATTAGACAGCAATCAAACCTGCAACAAGACCTAGATGCCCTTGACGCATGGACAAGTAAAAGTCACATGCAATTGCACCCAAATAAATGCAAAGTGATGCATTTTTTCTTCAGACGAACACCTCCCCCTCTCCCTTCTCTCCAACTAGCCGGCCACACCCTCCAGGAAGTAACTGTAGCAAGATTATTGGGAGTGTGGTTGCAAAGTAACTTGAAGTGGGACAGCCATGTAACCCACATGGTTAAACAAAGCGGCAAACGTCTATTCATCCTAAGACGGTTGAAGATGTTCAGAGTTCCCGAACTTGATCTAGTCACCATCTACACTTGCTACGTGCGCCCCATCTGTGAGTATGCTGTCCCTGTTTGGAATCCCGGACTTACCAAAACCAGTCATTCCGTCTAGAGACCATCCAACGCCGTGCTTGCCGCATCATTCTGGGCAAGAAGTACACTCACTACTCAGAAGCCCTCACTCAACTCGGACTACCCACCCTTGAATCCAGGAGGGAACAACTATGCAAGAAGTTCGGACTGAAACTTCTGAAATCGGCTTTCAGAGACTGGCTTCCCCAGTCCCGGGGTGAAGCTAGTGGTCGGCTAACGCGGACTAGCCACAAACTGAACTCTATATACACACGAACTGAGCGCTACCGTAACAGTCCGATACCCTACATTACCACTGTATTGAATAAGGAATTGTGACCGTTAAACACGAATATTTTGTTGTTGATTTTAATGTTGATATATTATATTATATTATGATAGATTTTAAAGATTCCTTGTCAATTTTAACGATCTTTAACCGCAATAATTGTTATGGAAATTTATTACGATGGAGTGCCCTTGAAATGTTATACTTTTAAAATGGTTTTAAAGTCCGGAATCAATTCAGCCGCGGCTGCCATTTCTTGACTTGTATTATGCAATAAACCAGTATTATTATTATTGGTGGGTCATAGGTCAGCCTCAGTACATAGGTGGGTCATAGGTTAGCCTCAGTACATAGCTAGGTCATAGATCAGCCTCAGTACATAGGTGGGTCATAGATCAGCCTCAGTACACAGGTAGGTCATAGGTCAGCCACAGTACATAGGTTGGTCATAGGTCAGCTGCCACACATAGGTAGGTCATAGGTCAGCCACAGTGCATAAGTAGGTCATAGGTCAGCCACAGTATAAAGCTAGGTCATTGGCCATAGGTCAGCCACAGTAAAATTTTAGTGGTTGTGTCAGTTTGGAGTAGAATTGCCAAGTTGAACTCTGACCCTTGTATGACCCCAGCCTCACAGCAGGTGACCCAGCCAAGGACGCAGCCGCCTGTCATCACCATGGCAACGGCACAGGTGTCCCCACACAGCACGGCGGCCTCGCTGTCATCCGGCTCCACCAAGGTGGGTGTTGGTGTTGTCTACATCTTAGCCATGGGGGGGGGGGGGGATCTAAGGCTCCACGGGGGTGTGGGTTGGTGTTGTCTACAGCATAGGGGGTGGGGGTTTTAGGAACTCCTGACAGAAACATTATGTTAGAGATACTTAGTCTGTATGGAATACCATTACCCATCGTCAGTGCAATCAAGGCACTATATACGAACACCACCGCTACGGTGATCACTCCCGATGGTGAAACAAGCCCATTTGAGGTTACAGCCGGTGTCCTGCAAGGAGACACATTAGCTCCTTTTCTTTTCATCATAGTGCTAGACTATGTACTACGTCTGTCATTGGACAGCATGCAGGAAAAGGGTATAGAAATTCAACCTAGAAGAAGCAGTCGACACTTAGCTGTGAATCTTACAGACCTAGATTTTGCAGACGATCTAGCACTGTTAACACACCTAGTCAAGGATGCTGAAGATCTTCTGCAGTCTCTCGAGAAAGCAGCGGCTCAAGTTGGACTCTATTGTAATGCAGCAAAAACTGAATTCATAAACAAGTACAAGTATTACTATTGCACCAACTGATCTCAAATCCCTATCTGGAACTTGCCTAAAAGAAGTCGAGGACTTTAAGTATCTCGGGTCTTATATTATGAACTCAGAAAAGGACTTAAGCATTAGGAAAGCCATGGCCTGGAATGCTTGTAACAAACTGGATAAGATCTGGCGCTCCAGCATAAACAACAAACTTAAGGTACAAGTCTTCCGCGCAGTAATAGAGCCCATTCTCCTGTATGGTGCTGAAACTTGGACCTTAACAACTCGTCTGGAGAGGAAACTTGATGGTACGTACACACTACTCCTGTGCAAAGCACAGAACATTTGTTGGAAGCAGCACCCATCTATAAGGGACATTTATGGAGATCTTCCGAGGGTCTCTCACAGACTCAGACAGAGACGGGCACAGTTTGCTGGACACTGCCTTCGGGCTAGTGAAGAGGTAGTTTCCTCACTCCTCTTGTGGAGGCCTCGAGGAAAAACTCCCTCCCGGAAGCTGACCTTCCCGAGGCTGCTTTCCAGGGACACCGGGCTAGCGGAGGAGGACCTGGGAGCGGTCATGTCAGACAGGCAGGCGTGGGCTGAAGTAGTGCATGGACTTACCCCGTCCCCTCCGGGGGTCGACTAGGCAAGGCAAGGCAAGGCAGGAACTCCTGGGGGGGGGTCTTAGGAATTAAACTAAGCATGAAGGAAGGAGATGGGGAGAAGGATTGAATGGAGGAAGGAGAACGGGAGAAGGGTTGAATGGAGGAAGGAGACGGGAGAAGGATTGAATGGAGGAAGGAGACGGGAGAAGGGTTGAATGATGAAGGAGAGGTGGGAGAAGGGTTGAATGAAGGAAGGAGATGGAGAAGGGTTGAATGAAGGAAGGAGACGGGAGAAGGGTTGAATGGAGGAAGGAGATGGGAGAAGGGTTGAATGAAGGAAGGAGACGGGAGAAGGGTTGAATGGAGGAAGGAGACGGGAGAAGGATTGAATGGAGGAAGGAGACGGGAGAAGGGTTGAATGGAGGAAGGAGACGGGAGAAGGGTTGAATGGAGGAAGGGATGATTGATGGATTAATGGAGGAAGTAAGGAATGCATCAATGTAGAAAGGAAATAGAGTAAGTGAATGAATGAATAATTGATATTTCCTCTCTGTAATTCCTGCTGTTTGGAATTGGTGATTCCCTTCAAGTCACTTGGATGGAGGCCTGGCGTACCTCCATCTCGTATCACCCACACAGCTATCTACATCATCCCCGTCTTATGTTCAGCTAGAAGAAAGGGCATGCCACCCTTTAAGGGGCGGTATAACCCAACGGTGCTTTGCCACACCGTTCGTCTCTTCTACTACTACTCCTCTCAGCAGACAACCTCCTGGTCCCAGGGATGGATGGATGGATGGATGGATGGATGGATGGATGATGGATGGATGGATGGATAAATGAAGGAAGGAATGGATGAATCAGTGAAGGAATAGATGAATAACTGATATTTCCTCTCCGCAGACGACCTCCTGGCCTCAGGGCATCTCTCCCGTCCAGCTGGTTTCTCCTAACTCTGTTGTTGTCGCGGCAACCGCCTCTGAAGCACCTGTGCCAGTAAAGGAGCAGGGTGATCACAAGGTGAGATGTTATGATGTCTATGTCTAAGGTGTGAGGTCTAAAATGGGGCATTTTGTTAGAAGACTTGATAGACAGAGTTGGCAAACTCCTTAGTCTTCAAACATCGAATAACTGTGCAAAGTTTGGTTCTTAATACTCAATACTTAATAAAATAAACTAATTAAATATCGTAATACTTAATATGCACTACTGTACCCAAACTTTTACAAACGCATTGCCTATTCAGGACCATGTAATCAGCCCATACCACATTGACACTCCTCTGTGGGCATTAGTTTGTAACTTTTCTCCTGTGTTCTACAGAAAATGCAGTTTATGGCTTCCTTAGGGCTCATCACGCAGGGCACTCTAGAAGGTTTGTCATGCATTTTACTCTGGAAGGGTTGTCTTTATTTATATTACTCTGGAAGGTTTGTTTTCATGTATTTTACTCTAGAAGGTTTGTTTTCGTGTATTTTACTCTGGAAGGGTTGTCTTCATGTATTTTACTCTAGAAGGGTTGTTTTCATGTATTTTACTCTAGAAGGTTTGTTTCATGTATTTTACTGTAGAAGGTTTGTTTTCGTGTATTTTACTCTAGAAGGGTTGTTTTCATGTATTCTACTCTAGAAGGGTTGTTTTCATGTATTTTACTCTAGAAGGTTTGTCTTCATGTATTTTACTCTAGAAGGTTTGTTTTCATGCATTTTACTCTAGAAGGGTTGTTTTCGTGTATTTTACTCTAGAAGGTTTGTTTTCATGTATTTTACTCTAGAAGGGTTGTTTTCATGTATTTTACTCTAGAAGGTTTGTTTTCATGTATTTTACTGTAGAAGGTTTGTTTTCGTGTATTTTACTCTAGAAGGGTTGTTTTCATGTATTCTACTCTAGAAGGGTTGTTTTCATGTATTTTACTGTAGAAGGTTTGTTTTCATGTATTTTACTCTAGAAGGTTTGTTTTCATGTATTTTACTCTAGAAGGTTTGTTTTCATGTATTTTACTGTAGAAGGTTTGTTTCATGTACTTTCCTCTGGAAGGTTCTTACATTGCAGATGTCCATATCATTTATAACTAAATAAGCTTGTTGTGTTTGTGACTATTGTTTTTCTTAACTTGTTTGTTTGTGAAACTTTTCCAGAAATCCAAAACAAGCGTCACGAGAGGAAAAGAAGAAGCACGGCCAACCCACAATACTGCTACGGTGCCATCTTCGAACCTGAGGTAAACACTATACTAACACTTTACTAACACTGTACCAACACTATACAAACACTTTAACAACACTATACAATACTGCTACGGTGCCATCTTTGAACCTGAGGTAAACACTATAATAACACTTTACCAACACTATACTATCACTTTACTAACACTTTACCAACACTATACAAACACTTTACCAACACTATACTAACACTGTACCAACACTATACAATACTGCTACGGTGCCATCTTTGAACCCGAGGTAAAACAGTATAGTAACACTGTACCAACACTATACAAACACTGTACCAACACTATACAATACTGCTACGGTGCCATCTTCGAACCTGAGGTAAACACTATACTAACACTGTACCAACACTTTACCAACACTATACAAACACTACTGCTACCTCTAAACAAACTCCACCCACAATACTGCTACGGTGCCATCTTTGGACCCGAGGTAAACACTATAATAACACTTTACTAACACTTTACCAACACTTTACTAACACTATACTAACACTTTACCAACACTATACTAACACTACTGCTAGCCAAACTCCACCCACAATACTGCTACGGTGCCATCTTCGAACCTGAGGTAAAACAGTATAGTAACACTGTACCAACACTATACAAACACTGTACCAACACTATACAAACACTGTACCAACACTATACAATACTGCTACGGTGCCATCTTCGAACCTGAGGTAAACACTATAATAACACTATACTATCACTTTACCAACACTATACAAACACTACCGCTACCTCTAACCAAACTCCACCCACAATACTGCTATGGTACCAACACTATACAATACTGCTACGGTGCCATCTTCGAACCTGAGGTAAACTCTATACAAACACTTTACTAACACTTTACCAACACTATACAATACTGCTACGGTGCCATCTTCGAACCTGAGGTAAAACAGTATACTAACACTATACCAACACTATATTATCACTTTACCAACACTATACAATACTGCTACGGTGCCATCTTTGAACCTGAGGTAAAACAGTATAGTAACTGTCTGTACCAACACTTTACCAACACTATACAAACACTTTACTAACACTTTACCAACACTATACAAACACTGTACCAACACTATACAATACTGCTACTGTGCCATCTTTGAACCTGAGGTAAAACTCTATACTAACACTATACCAACACTTAACTAAAACTATAGTATCTATACAAACACTACTGCTACCTCTAACCAAACTCCACCCACAATACTGCTACGGTGCCATCTTAGAACCTGAGGTAAAACACTGTAATAACACTAAACTATCACTTTACTATCACTTAACTTCAGTTCAGTTCACTTAACTCTCAATTTACTAACATTATACTATCAATTTACTAACACTGTATGAACACTATATTAACACAGTACGAACAGTATACTAAAACCATATGAACTCTATACTAACACCAAACTAAAACTAGTCTAACACTTATGATAGTCTAACCTTATACAAACACTGCTGCTCCCTCTAACCCAACTCCTGACCCACAATATCCTGGAAGAGACAGTCGCTAGACTTTAAGGAGTTGAACCTTGAAACAAAGTGGGGTGAGCCCCCTTATTGTCCCCTGCTACAGACTGGGACCCTTTCCAGAAGTTCGCATGTCAGGTGAGCGACGCAGCCAGGATTCGAACAACCAGCTTCTTGGTCCAGATGCAGGGTCACTAGCCACTGTACTATGAATGCTATTGCGGACCTCGTGTGCCCAAACTGTGGCCACGACTGCCATGTGATGATTGGCCTATAGAGCTGCACAAGATGCTGTAAGGCGACTGCCATGCAAACATTGGCCTACAAAGCTGCATGAGACGCTGTAAACTGCCTTTATCCAGAATGCTACCATCATCTACATCGAGTACTGCTACCATCATCTACATCGAGTACTGCTATCCTGGACAGTTGTTGATGATTCCTTATTTCCTGTTTCAGAGGAAGCGCAGTGCCCTGAACTACCTGTCCAACACCACCGGCCCCAACACCAGGAGGAGAGGTAAGGTTACTGTCCTGTTCCCCAAGTATACCCCCTGCCTCTGTACCCCCCCAATATAACCCCCTGCCTCTGTACCCCCCAGTATAACCCTGCGCCTCTGTACCCCCCAGTATAACCCCCTGCCTCTGTAACCCCCCAATATAACCCCCTGCCTCTGTACCCCCCAGTATAACCCCCTGCCTCTGTACCCCCCAGTATAACCCCCTGCCTCTGTACCCCCCCAATATAACCCCCTGCCTCTGTACCCCCCAGTATAAACCCTGCCTCTGTACCCCCCAGTATAACCCCCTGCCTCTGTACCCCCCCAATATAACCCCCTGCCTCTGTACCCCCAGTATAACCCCCTGCCTCTGTACCCCCAGTATAACCCCTGCCTCTGTACCCCCCCAATATAACCCCCTGCCTCTGTACCCCCCAGTATAACCCCCTGCCTCTGTACCCCCCAGTATAACCCCCTGCCTCTGTACCCCCAGTATAACCCCCTGCCTCTGTACCCCCCAATAACCCCCTGCCTCTGTACCCCCCCAGTATAACCCCCTGCCTCTGTACCCCCCAGTATAACCCCCTGCCTCGCCTCTGTACCCCCCAATATAACCCCCTGTCTCTGTACCCCCCAATATAACCCCCTGCCTCTGTACCCCCCCATATAACCCCTGCCTCTGTACCCCCCCAATATAACCCCCCTGCCTCTGTACCCCCCCAGTATAACCCCTGCCTCTGTACCCCCCAGTATACCCCCTGCCTCTGTACCCCCCCAATATAACCCCCTGTCTCTGTACCCCCAATATAACCCCCTGCCTCTGTACCCCCCAGTATAACCCCCTGCCTCTGTACCCCCCCAATATAACCCCCTGCCTCTGTACCCCCCCAGTATAACCCCCTGCCTCTGTACCCCCAGTATAACCCCCTGCCTCTGTACCCCCCAATATAACCCCCTGTCTCTGTACCCCCCAATATAACCCCCTGCCTCTGTACCCCCCCCAATATAACCCCCTGCCTCTGTACCCCCCCAGTATAACCCCCTGCCTCTGTACCCCCCCAATATAACCCCCTGCCTCTGTACCCCCCCAGTATACCCCCTGCCTCTGTACCCCCCCAATATAACCCCTGCCTCTGTACCCCCCAATATAACCCCCTGCCTCTGTACCCCCCAGTATAACCCCCTGCCTCTGTACCCCCCAGTATAACCCCTGCCTCTGTACCCCCCAGTATAACCCCCTGCCTCTGTACCCCCCAATATACCCCCTGCCTCTGTACCCCCCAGTATAACCCCCTGCCTCTGTACCCCCCCAATATAACCCCCTGCCTCTGTACCCCCCAGTATAACCCCCTGCCTCGCCTCTGTACCCCCCAATATAACCCCCTGTCTCTGTACCCCCCAATATAACCCCCTGCCTCTGTACCCCCAATATAACCCCTGCCTCTGTACCCCCAGTATAACCCCCTGCCTCTGTACCCCCCAATATAACCCCTGTCTCTGTACCCCCCAATATAACCCCTGCCTCTGTACCCCCCAGTATAACCCCCTGCCTCTGTACCCCCCCAATATACCCCCTGCCTCTGTACCCCCCCAGTATAACCCCTGCCTCTGTACCCCCCAGTATAACCCCCTGCCTCTGTACCCCCCAATATAACCCCCTGTCTCTGTACCCCCAATATAACCCCTGCCTCTGTACCCCCCCAATAAACCCCCTGCCTCTGTACCCCCCAGTATAACCCCCTGCCTCTGTACCCCCCCAATATAACCCCCTGCCTCTGTACCCCCCCAGTATAACCCCCTGCCTCTGTACCCCCCAGTATAACCCCCTGCCTCTGTACCCCCCAATATAACCCCCTGCCTCTGTACCCCCAGTATAACCCCCTGCCTCTGTACCCCCCCAATATAACCCCCTGCCTCTGTACCCCCCAGTATAACCCCCTGCCTCGCCTCTGTACCCCCCAATATACCCCCTGTCTCTGTACCCCCCAATATAACCCCCTGCCTCTGTACCCCCAGTATAACCCCCTGCCTCTGTACCCCCCAATATAACCCCCTGCCTCTGTACCCCCCCAGTATAACCCCTGCCTCTGTACCCCCCAGTATAACCCCCTGCCTCTGTAACCCCCAATATAACCCCCTGTCTCTGTACCCCCAATATAACCCCCTGCCTCTGTACCCCCAGTATAACCCCCTGCCTCTGTACCCCCCCAATATAACCCCCTGCCTCTGTACCCCCCAGTATAACCCCTGCCTCTGTACCCCCCAGTATAACCCCCTGCCTCTGTACCCCCCAGTATAACCCCTGCCTCTGTACCCCCCCAATATAACCCCCTGCCTCTGTACCCCCAGTATAACCCCCTGCCTCTGTACCCCCCAGTATAACCCCTGCCTCTGTACCCCCCAATATAACCCCCTGCCTCTGTACCCCCAGTATAACCCCTGCCTCTGTACCCCCCAGTATAACCCCCTGCCTCTGTACCCCCCAGTATAACCCCCTGCCTCTGTACCCCCCCAATATAACCCCTGCCTCTGTACCCCCCCAGTATAACCCCCTGCCTCTGTACCCCCAGTATAACCCCCTGCCTCGCCTCTGTACCCCCCAATATAACCCCCTGTCTCTGTACCCCCCAATATAACCCCCTGCCTCTGTACCCCCCAGTATAACCCCCTGCCTCTGTACCCCCCCAATATAACCCCCTGCCTCTGTACCCCCAGTATAACCCCCTGCCTCTGTACCCCCCAGTATAACCCCCTGCCTCTGTACCCCCCAATATAACCCCCTGCCTCTGTACCCCCCCAGTATAACCCCCTGCCTCTGTACCCCCAGTATAACCCCCTGCCTCGCCTCTGTACCCCCCAATATAACCCCTGTCTCTGTACCCCCCAATATAACCCCCTGCCTCTGTACCCCCCAGTATAACCCCCTGCCTCTGTACCCCCCCAGTATAACCCCTGCCTCTGTACCCCCCAGTATAACCCCCTGCCTCGCCTCTGTACCCCCCCAGTATAACCCCCTGTCTCTGTACCCCCCCAGTATAACCCCTGCCTCTGTACCCCCCAGTACAACCCCCTGCCTCCGTACCCCCCAGTATAACGCCCTGCCTCTGTACCCCCCAGTATAACCCCCTGCCTCTGTACCCCCAGTAGGGCGCCCCCCTCGGTTCATCCACTCGCCGACCTCCAGCGACAGCCGACCTTCAACCCCTCTGGACGAGGAGGCAGGGAGAATGGGCATGCTGGGAAGGGGAAGTCACGGCTCATCAACACGGACGCCAACGGACAGGAGGTGAGAAGCGTGGCGTGGTTTGTTTACTTGGCGTGGTTGTTTGTTTACTTGGCGGGTTGTTTGTTTACTTGGCGTGGTTGTTTGTTTACTTGGCGTGGGTGTTTGTTTACTTGGCGTGGTTGTTTGTTTACTTGGCGTGGTGGTTTTTATTTTTTTTTAGTATTGGGAACACTAAGCTTGTTAACATATATAGCGCGAGCTTCAGAAAGTACTTATTTCAGAAGCCGAAACTGATGAACCCCAAATTGTGAAAGTACTCTGTGTGTAAAAAGCTGGGCTGCATGGATAGGGCAGAAGAAGTGCTGGTTTGTAGTGATTCAGGAGACCCAAACAGTCCTGACAGCAGCGACCTTCAAACAAGGTCGTACAGGGCTGCGACCTTGGAGTCACCCTTAGGGTGTTTTTCATCTGATAGAAGCTCAAGTAGAATGTTTCAGGGGTTTCTAACCAAACAGCAACCAAACAGCACAAACCAAACAGCACAAACCAACCAGCTGTGACAGTGACAGCATGTTAGCTGCTATAGCTTAGCTGTGAGAGGGACAGCATGTTAGCTGCTATAGCTTAGCTGTGAGAGGGACAGCATGTTAGCTGCTATAGCTTAGCTGTGACAGGGACAGCATGTTAGCTGCTATAGCTTAGCTGTGAGAGGGACAGCATGTCAGCTGCTATAGCTTAGCTGTGAGTGACAGCATGTTAGCTGCTATAGCTTAGCTGTGAGGGGGACAGCATGTCAGCTGCTATAGCTTAGCTGTGAGTGACAGCATGTTAGCTGCTATAGCTTAGCTGTGAGTGACAGCATGTTAGCTGCTATAGCTTAGCTGTGACAGTGACAGCATGTCAGCTGCTATAGCTTAGCTGTGAGTGACAGCATGTTAGCTGCTATAGCTTAGCTGTGAGGGGGACAGCATGTTAGCTGCTATAGCTTAGCTGTGAGGGGGACAGCATGTCAGCTGCTATAGCTTAGCTGTGAGGGGGACAGCATGTTAGCTGCTATAGCTTAGCTGTGAGGGGGACAGCATGTTAGCTGCTATAGCTTAGCTGTGAGTGACAGCATGTTAGCTGTTGTAGCTTAGCTGTGAGGGGGACAGCATGTTAGCTGCTGTAGCTTAGCTGTGAGAGGGACAGCATGTTAGCTGCTATAGCTTAGCTGTGAGTGACAGCATGTTAGCTGCTATAGCTTAGCTGTGAGGGGGACAGCATGTCAGCTGCTATAGCTTAGCTGTGAGTGACAGCATGTTAGCTGCTATAGCTTAGCTGTGAGAGTGACAGCATGTTAGCTGCTATAGCTTAGCTGTGAGTGACAGCATGTTAGCTGCTATAGCTTAGCTGTGGGGGACAGCATGTCAGCTGCTATAGCTTACCTGTGAGTGACAGCATGTTAGCTGCTATAGCTTAGCTGTGACAGTGACAGCATGTCAGCTGCTATAGCTTAGCTGTGAGTGACAGCATGTTAGCTGCTATAGCTTAGCTGTGAGGGGGACAGCATGTTAGCTGCTATAGCTTAGCTGTGAGGGGGACAGCATGTCAGCTGCTATAGCTTAGCTGTGAGGGGGACAGCATGTTAGCTGCTATAGCTTAGCTGTGAGGGGGACAGCATGTTAGCTGCTATAGCTTAGCTGTGAGTGACAGCATGTTAGCTGTTGTAGCTTAGCTGTGAGGGGGACAGCATGTTAGCTGCTGTAGCTTAGCTGTGAGAGGGACAGCATGTTAGCTGCTATAGCTTAGCTGTGAGAGGGACAGCATGTTAGCTGCTATAGCTTAGCTGTGAGAGGGACAGCATGTCAGCTGCTATAGCTTAGCTGTGAGTGACAGCATGTTAGCTGCTATAGCTTAGCTGTGAGTGACAGCATGTTAGCTGTTGTAGCTTAGCTGTGAGGGGGACAGCATGTTAGCTGCTGTAGCTTAGCTGTGAGAGGGACAGCATGTTAGCTGCTATAGCTTAGCTGTGAGTGACAGCATGTTAGCTGCTATAGCTAGCTGTGAGGGGGACAGCATGTCAGCTGCTATAGCTTAGCTGTGAGTGACAGCATGTTAGCTGCTATAGCTTAGCTGTGACAGGGACAGCATGTTAGCTGCTATAGCTTAGCTGTGAGAGGGACAGCATGTTAGCTGCTATAGCTTAGCTGTGAGGGGGACAGCATGTTAGCTGCTATAGCTTAGCTGTGACAGGGACAGCATGTTAGCTGCTATAGCTTAGCTGTGGAGTGACAGCATGTTAGCTGCTATAGCTTAGCTGTGACAGGGACAGCATGTTAGCTGCTATAGCTTAGCTGTGAGAGTGACAGCATGTTAGCTGCTATAGCTTAGCTGTGAGAGGGACAGCATGTTAGCTGCTATAGCTTAGCTGTGAGTGACAGCATGTTAGCTGCTATAGCTTAGCTGTGAGAGGGACAGCATGTTAGCTGCTATAGCTTAGCTGTGAGTGACAGCATGTTAGCTGCTATAGCTTAGCTGCAAACCAAACAGCACAGTGACAGTGATAGCATGTTAGCTGCCATAAGTGACAGTAAAAAACAATAAATTTTGGCATGTTTGATCACATTTCAGGTGAGTATTCCTGTAACAGCACCTGTCCTTTAGCAATGCCATCTGGCAGTTTACCCAGGAACTGCAAGTAACTGCGAATGGGGTGTAGTGATGCCAGTCAAACAAAACCAAGATGTGCACAACACATTAATACTTGCCACATTTATATTTTGCTGTGGATTTTTTTTGGCACATTTGAAAATAAGGAGAAGTAGCAGCCATTTGAACAGAAAACTATCTGTGCCCGGTAGCCACAGTGGTGCCAGCACTAAGGCTATCGGAAATCAACTACTAATTCCTGAGGAAATAAAAACCAGGAAAGTAGCTGCTGTCAGGTAACCATAGCGACTGTTGCCATGACTGCGGGTAACGTGGGTTCTGCATTGTGTTGCCAGGACGCCCACGACGATTTCTGCAGCGTGTGTAAAACGAGTGGAGAGCTGCTCTGTTGTGACCACTTGTAAGGGTCTACCACCTCCACTGCTTAGAGCCACCGCTAAAGGCCATTCCCACCGGCATGTGGATGTGTCCACAGTGCAAGGTACTGTGTGGCAGGGGCGGTATGGGTTAGTACAGGGGTGGTATGGGTTAGTACTGGGGTGGTATGGGTTAGTACTGGGGCGGTATGGGCTAGTACATGGACGATACGGGTTACTATGGGTACAGTGGGGTAGGACAGGGTCTGGGTAGAGCTAAAGGCCATTCCCACCGGCATGTGGATGTGTCCACAGTGCAAGGTACTGTGTGGCAGGGGCGGTATGGGTTAGTACAGGGGCGGTATGGGCTAGTACAGGGGCGGTACGGGCTAGTACAGGGGCAGTACGGGCTAGTACAGGGGTGGTATGGGTTAGTACAGGAGCGGTACGGGTTTAGAACTGGGGTGGTACGGGTTAGTACAGGGGCAGTATGGGTTAGTGCAGGGGCGGTACGGGTTTGTCCAGGGGCAGTACGGGCTAGCACAGGGGTGGTACGGGTTAGTGCAAGGGCGGTACGGGTTATTACAGGGGTAGTAGGGTTAGTACAGGGGCGGTACGGGTTAGTACAGGGGCGGTACGGGTTAGTACAGGGGCGGTACGGGTTAGTACAGGGGCGGTACGGGTTAGTACAGGGGCGGTATGGGTTAGTACAGGGCGGTACGGGGTACTGTGTGGGATAGTACAGGGTCTGGCATGTGGATGTGTCCACAGTGCAAGGTACTGTGTGGTCGGGGAAATAATTGGGGTGGTACGGGTTAGTACAGGTTTATACGGGGACGCTATGGGGTAGTACAGGGCCTGGTTAGAGCAAAAGGCCCTCCCCCGGCATGTGGATGTGTCCACAGTGCAAGGTACTGTGGCCGGGGAAACATACGGGGTGCAGTACGGGTTAGTACGGGGAGCAGGTATTTGGTAGGTAGAGGTTTGGTACGGGGAAGTACACAGCAAGGTATGGGACATTGTGCAGGTTAGTACTGGGTAGGGTATGGTACACGTAGTACAGGTGGTGATGATATGGAGAGCATATAGTGCAGGGGATACAGGGGTATATAGTGCAGGGGATACGGGGTATATAGTGCAGGGGATACAGGGGTATATAGTGCATGGGATACAGGGGTATATAGTGCAGGGGATACAGGGCATATAGTGCAGGGGATACAGGGGCATATAGTGCAGGGGATACAGGGGTTTATAGTGCAGGGGATACGGGGTATATAGTGCATGGGATACAGGGGTATATAGTGCAGGGATACAGGGGCATATAGTGCAGGGGATACAGGGGTATATAGTGCAGGGGATACGGGTATATAGTGCGGGGATACGGGGTATATGGTGCTACAGGGGATACAGGGGTATATAGTGCAGGGGATACGGGGTATATAGTGCAGGGGATACGGGGTATATAGTGCAGGGATACAGGGTATACGGTGCTACAGGGGATACAGGGGTATATAGTGCAGGGGATACGGGGTATATAGTGCAGGGGATAGGGGTATATGGTGCTACAGGGGAACGTGCAGCAGGGCATCTATCTAAAGACTAAAGTAACAAATCTGCTGAAAAGAATAAACGTGTGTGGCTGGGGTAGAATAAATGGCTGGCTTTTCCTCAAAGCATTTAGTCATCTTCAATGTTGTTTTTATACTTTATTGTTGAAAATGTTTGCTTGTATATCATGATGTGTATAAGTTGGTTTGTGTTTTCACCAGCTTTTCCTCATTGCACATCCTTTCATCCCAGACCCAAGTTTGTGTTATTGTTTAGTCCTTTTCTCCATTTGAAAAAAAAATCAGATCCTTTGTTTTGTAGCTCAAAGTAAGATGAGAAATATTCGGGCAGCAGGCCACTGGTATAAAGAACATGTCAAAATGGGATGCCCCGAAAAAAAAGACAACATGCCCTACCAGAACCAGCTTTGGTTTGGGATGACGTGAGCGTGCCGTTATTGTGTGGACAACAGTGGCTTTAAAGTTAAACACTATGTTTATGATTCATCATGTCACTTGTATTTAGAAATGAGCTTGAAATGTTTTCTATTTTGAAGCTTTGCTTCTATTTTTCTAAGATGTGTCCTGCTTGTTTTTGCCCATACAACTTAATCCCTTACTTTGGAGTTTGTAACTTTCATTCAACACAAGCAAGCAAATTCGTTCGCATAACTTTTCGGTCCCACATCCTTATTTCTTCACCTCTCCTCTTCCCGACCAGCTTTCCTCCGTTTTCAGCCAGCTCGACTTTACTGACAGGTTTTAGGCTCACAGAAACATTCCGTCATGACCCCCGAGTCAGCTGACTACCCTTCCTTTGTATTCAAACAAAAAACTGCAGTGTTGAAAACTTGCCTGGAACAGCAAACGTTTCCTCCGGTGGGGTTTTGGGTCTGTATGTAACATGGCGTCATGGAGACGGGCATAGAAGGGGTGCGTTGTCATGGCAACAGAACACTGCGGTTAGGGCTGCCGCAGGTATCAACGGGCTGAACTGCTGGCTGCTGTCATTAACAGCTCATCTGTCTCACTTTTACTTCTACTTTCTCTACGAAGTTCTCACTCTCTCCTTAACTGTGACTACTGAATAAACCAATCTTACATACTTACTTGATTTCTTCCTCACTGTCTCATTTACAGGTGCTGTTTCCTTACACTAAGTTACAGATGCCTCCTTTTCTCTCACTCCCCTTTGATGTAGTTTAGGCCCCCATGCTGTGCTGTAGAAACTTGAAACTTGAAACTTGAAACTTGTAGGCCCCTGCGCTGTGCTATAGACCCCTATGCTGTGCTTTAGCCCCTATGCTGTGCTTTAGCCCCTATGCTGTGCTTTAGCCTCTATGCTGTGCTTTAGCCCCTACGCTGTGCTTTAGGCCCCCATGCTGTGCTTTAGGCCCCCATGCTGTGCTTTAGGCCCCCATGCTGTGCTTTAGCCCCCATGCTGTGCTATAGACCCCTATGCTGTGCTTTAGCCCCTATGCTGTGCTTTAGCCCCTACGCTGTGCTTTAGGCCCCTATGCTGTGCTTTAGGCTCCTATGCTGTGCTTTAGGCCCCTATGCTGTGCTTTAGGCCCCTATGCTGTGCTTCAGGCCCCCATGCTGTGCTATAGGCCCCCATGCTGTGCTTTAGCCTCTATGCTGTGCTTTAGCCCCTACACTGTGCTTCAGGCCCCCATGCTGTGCTTCAGGCCCCTGTGCTGTGCTTTAGGCCCCTATGCTGTGCTTTAGGCCCCCATGTTGTGCTATAGGCCCCTATGCTGTGCTTTAGGCCCCCATGCTGTGCTTCAGGCCCCCATGCTGTGCTTTAGGCCCCCATGCTGTGCTATAGCCCCTATGCTGTGCTTTAGGCCCTATGCTGTGCTTTAGGCCCCTATGCTGTGCTTTAGGCCCCTATGCTGTGCTTTAGGCCCCTATGCTGTGCTGTAGGCCCCTACGCTGTGCTTTAGCCCCTACACTGTGCTTTAGGCCCCCATGCTGTGCTTTAGGCCCCTACGCTGTGCTTTAGCCCCTATGCTGTGCTTTAGGCCCCTACACTGTGCTTTAGCCCCTACGCTGTGCTTTAGACCCCTGTGCTGTGCTTTAGGTCCCTATGCTGTGCTGTGAAATAGTGCCTGCAGCATTCTGCATGAGTGTTGCAGTTTCCTTGGAGGATGCCGGACTCCAGCCGTGTGTGCCTCGTAATGTTACCTTCTGCACCCGACCTGGGACAACATTCCAGTGAGAACCCAAACCTTCATGTAGCATGCTGGGGGTGGAAACTGCTGTGTGTATCAAATGTCAAACTTAGATGTTGCACAAGTGTCTGGTACAATGTACACCTCTCACCTCACCGGCCCCTTAGCCTCACCGGCCGTAGGGGCAGCAATGCCATGCACAGCAGGTTACTAAACAGGTCTATATCCGGTAAGTCCAATATCGTGTTTCTGTTGCAGACCATGTGTGCGGACACCGTGTTTATGTTTGTTTGTTTGTTTGTTTGTTGCAGACTCCGTGTGCGGACACCGTGTTAATGTTTGTTTGTTTGTTTGTTTGTTGCAGACTCCGTGTGCGGACACCATGCCCTGGCCGGGGACACTCGCCATTGTCCACTCGTACATCGCCTATAAGAACGGTGAGTCCGTCTCCTCGTAACACTGCCTCAAACTCAGCGTTTCTCAACTCTGCAAGGACATCTGCCATATTTTCTGTGTCCATAAACATTGGGAAGCCACCCTGACTCGTTACCTGGCTCGTTAGTGTCCCTCCAGTGAGTCATCAAAAGCATGCTAGATGTCACGGCTCTTACCAACATGCACACAGGAGAACTAGAAACAATATTTGTGAACCTCTATTAATTCCAGTTCATCATGTCTAGTTTTGACTGTTTTATCTAGGTTTAGCTGTTCAGCACACACAGCCAGGGCTGCCCGACTAGTGTGTTGTTTATCTATATGTAGGTTTAGCTGTTCAGCACGCACAGCCAGGGCTGCCCGACTAGTGTGTTTATCTATTTGTAGGTTTAGCTGTTCAGCACACACAGCCAGGGCTGCCCGACTAGTGTGTTGTTTATCTATATATAGGTTTAGCTGTTCAGCACACACAGCCAGGGCTGCCCGATTAGCCTGTGGCTATTACAAAGGGCTAGCCCCGCTGACAGGGACAATTCAAATGAAATTTGACAAGGACAGAATATCAATCAATAGCAGTATTCTTAGTTTATGAAAACCATTTTTGCGTAGAAAGTATGTCCTACTGTTATCAACATTCTTTGGATTATTATATGTTTGTATCAGTTCTGCTTGCACCATAGTCTTGTTGGTTTGACTCTTTTCTACCAGTCCAAAAACTGATATAATTTTATCATTCCAAAACCGAGCAGACATTTTTTGATAATCCAGAAGCATGTTTGTATTTGCTGTGGCCACACTGAAGTTGGAGGACAGATTCTGACAATTGCCTTCAAGTTGATGAAAGTTTCAAACTTTTCCAGGGGAAAGTTTTGCTTTAAAATGTCTAACATATTTTTCCGATTAAGGTACGAACACCTTGATTCAGGTCACAGAGAAATCTGTGGAATTGACATGTAAAAATTTAAATAAAGTACACGACTCTTCTCCAACAACATCACTTTTGGCTTTAAAGTATCACTTTTTGTATGGGCTTATGCACCACGCTGGTCCATTCACTGCTTTCTGTAAGTCTCCCTGTAACCCCTCTGTAAGTCTCCCTGTAACCCCTCTGTAAGTCTCCCTGTAACCCTTCTGTAAGTCTCCCTGTAACCCCTCTGTAAGTCTCCCTGTAACCCCTCTGTAAGTCTCCCTGTAACCCCTCTGTAAGTCTCCCTGTAACCCCCTTTAAGTCTCCCTGTAACCCCTCTGTAAGTCTCCCTGTAACCCTCTGTAAGTCTCCCTGTAACCCCCTTTAAGTCTCCCTGTAACCCCTCTGTAAGTCTCCCTGTAACCCTTCTGTAAGTCTCCCTGTAACCCTTCTGTAAGTCTCCCTGTAACCCTTCTGTAAGTCTCCCTGTAACCCCTCTGTAAGTCTCCCTGTAACCCCCTTTAAGTCTCCCTGTAACCCCTCTGTAAGTCTCCCTGTAACCCCCCTGTAAGTCTCCCTGGAACCCTTCTGTAAGTCTCCCTGTAACCCTTCTGTAAGGCTCCCTGTAACCCCCCTGTAAGTCTCCTTGTAAGTCTCCCTGGAACCCCCCTGTAAGTCTCCCTGTAACCCCCTTTAAGTCTCCCTGTAACCCCTCTGTACGTCTCCCTGTAACCCCCCTGTAAGTCTCCCTGGAACCCCCCTGTAAGTCTCCCTGTAACCCTTCTGTAAGGCTCCCTGTAACCCCTCTGTAAGTCTCTCTGTAAGTCTCCCTGTAAGTCTCCCTGTAACCCCTCTGTAAGTCTCCCTGTAACCCCTCTGTAAGTCTCCCTGTAACCCCTCTGTAAGTCTCCCTGTAAGTCAGCCTGTACCCCTCTGTAAGTCTCCCTATAACCCCTGTAAGTCTCCCTGTAACCCCTCTGTAGTGTTCAGTTAGCTATTAATTAGGAAGAGTGTAGTGAGAATCATTTTTGTCTGCTCTTGATTTGTAACCATGTGTATTGAAAGATAAGGTAGGCATGACTTAAGTTGTTTTGCCATTTGTCCACCCTACTGTTCCATCAAGTGTCACCACCCCTCAGCTGCTGTTCCATACAGTATCACTGCCCCCTCCTGCCAGCCTTGTGTTTTTGCAGCGAAGTTCTTGTGATGTTATTTCTGTTGCCTTGTCAGATTCGACACAACTAACCGTTTTTACTCACGCAGCTGAACTTAGTTTTTATTGTCTATCAATAACCATGGCTTTTACCTGTTCCTTTCTGACCAATAACCATGGCTTTTACCTGTTCCTTTCTGACCAATAACCATGGCTTTTACCTGTTCCTTTCTGACCAATAACCATGGCTTTTACCTGTTCCTTTCTGACCAATAACCATGGCTTTTACCTGTTCCTTTCTGACCAGCATTTTTCTGTTGTTTTTAATGCTTCCATGCAGAAGTGATGTTTGGTAAGAAAATCTGTTCCCCAGCTTTCTTGTGCAGTAGTGTTGCCATGGTGAATTTCTGTTGCCATGGTATTGCCATGGTGATGGAGCTATCTCTTGTAGTTAACACAGGGAGTCCTGTTGCCATGGTATTGCCATGGCGATGGAGCTATCTCTTGTAGTTAACACAGGAAGTCCTGTTGCCATGGTATTGCCATGGTGATGGAGCTATCTCTTGTAGTTAACACAGGAAGTCCTGTTGCCATGGTATTGCCATGGTGATGCAGTAGTGCTGTAACATGAAAAAGATCTGTGCTGTAAACATTGCTCCTGTCATGCTGTGAGCTGCTGACATGACAAAATTGAGTCATGTTTAACTGTTCTATGAAGCAAAAGGAGGACAAAATTGGTTTTGTTTATTTCTGCTATGTATGTATCTTTTTTTCCATGTTAGTCTTTCTCATTAAGTATATTTTTGCCATAATTTGTTTTTGCCATTGTTTGTTTTATGCTATGTGTTTTTCTACATGTGTTAATTGTTTTTACCTTTTCCATGTGTTTCTGTCCCCTGCAGCTAAGGATGAGGAGAAGCGGAAGCTGACGAAGCGGTCGGACGATCTGAAGAAGGAACGATCACAACTGGAGTCCAAGGCCAAGCAGCTGACCAATAACATCATGGTAAGTCAGAGCAGCTCACCAATCACATCAGACCCATGTTTGTTGTTTGTTGTTGACAGACCCATGTTTGTTGTTTGTTGTTGTTTACAGACCCATGTTGTTTGTTGTTTACAGACCCATGTTTGTTGTTTACAGACCCATGTTTGTTGTTTGTTGTTTACAGACCTATGTTTGTTGTTTGTTGTTTACAGACCCATGTTTGTTGTTTAGACCCATGTTTGTTGTTTGTTGTTTACAGACCCATGTTTGTTGTTTGTTGTTTACAGACCCATGTTTGTTTGTTGTTTACAGACCCATGTTTGTTTGTTGTTTACAGACCCATGTTTGTTGTTTGTTGTTTACAGACCCATGTTTGTTGTTTGTTGTTTACAAACCCATGTTTGTTGTTTACAGACCCATGTTTGTTGTTTACAGAACCATGTTTGTTTTTTTACAGACCCATGTTTGTTGTTTACAAACCCATGTTTGTTGTTTACAAACCCATGTTTGTTGTTTACAAACCCATGTTTGTTGTTTACAGACCCATGTTTGTTGTTTACAGAACCATGTTTGTTGTTTACAGACCCATGTTTGTTGTTTGTTGTTGACAGACCCATGTTTGTTGTTTGTTGTTTACAGACCCATGTTTGTTGTTTGTTGTTTACAGGCCCATGTTTGTTGTTTGTTGTTTACAGACCCATGTTTGTTGTTTACAGACCCATGTTTGTTGTTTGTTGTTTACAGACCCATGTTTGTTGTTTGTTGTTTACAGACCCATGTTTGTTTGTTGTTTACAGACCCATGTTGTTTGTTGTTTACAGACCCATGTTTGTTGTTTGTTGTTTACAGACCCATGTTTGTTGTTTGTTGTTTACAGACCCATGTTGTTTGTTGTTTACAGACCCGTGTTTGTTGTTTACAGACCCATGGTTGTTGTTTACAGACCGGGTGTTTGTTGTTGTTTACAGACCCATGTTTGTTGTTGTTTACAGACCCATGTTGTTTGTTGTTTACAGACCCATGTTTGTTGTTTGTTGTTGACAGACCCATGTTTGTTGTTTGTTGTTTACAGACCCAGATGCAGACGAAGGGTGAGCTCCAGCAGGTCCATCGAGACGTCCAGACGACCATCGACAAACTCAAGAACTTTCTCAAACTCTTCAAGACGTGAAACAGTTGCCGTGGAAACTGGGAATTTTTTATTGTCCTTGTCTGGCTGTAGCAGGCAGCTCTGGTCAGACACGGGGTTCTGTATGGGGGATTCCTGGGGACCTACACGGGGGTCTGTATGGGGGATTCCTGGGGACCTACATGGGGGTCTGTATGGGGATTCCTGGGGACCTACATGGGGGTCTGTATGGGGGATTCCTGGGGACCTACATGGGGGTCTGTATGGGGACCTACATTGGAGGATTCTTGGGAACCTACACTAATACCTAATTGCCAAATTTGCCCCATGAACTGATCTCGGTTTCCATGATCAGCTGGAGTGTATGAACCATTTTGGGGAGGGGTTGACTCTAATCTGAATCTGACTTTCTGATTGGCTGATAGCAATGGTGAGTTGGAATCCTCCCTTTCTGATTGGCTGATAGGAATGTCTAGTTGGAATCCTCCCTTCTGATTGGCTGATTGGAATAGTCAGTTGAAATTCTACCATTCTGATTGGCTGGTTTGAATGTTCAGTTGGAATCCTCCCTTCTGATTGGCTAACCATATGACCAGAGCCACCCTGCTACTGCCCAGGGAACGTATTTTTAGGGGAGAATTCAGACGGGAGCGCGTTGATAATAAATAAATAAATTATTCTGTTTGTAATGAATGAATTTCGTACCGCGGCCAACGACGGAGCCTGTCTACATTTGTACTCCCTGAGCAGAGTTATCTGATTCTTATAGAAGTTCCTAGGATATTGCTGGCTCGTTTGTCGTGTAATTTTGTTGAGAAATGTAGGTATTGACCTCTTGACAAGGTCGGGGTGTCCTTGAGGCCGCTCGTGCTCATGCCATATTTGGGGTTGTGCTACATTTACCCCACAATGACCTCATGTAACCTTTGGGGGTAGTGGCCAATTTTTGTTGAACTTTGAAGCCATAAAAGCGAAAGTGTTTCTACATCTGTGATGGAAATGACGATTTATTAGGTTTCCAGTCGCCATGGTAATCTGTTAGGTTCCTAACGCTTCCCAGTCGCCATGGTGATCTGTTAGGTTCCTAACGCTTCCCAGTCGCCATGGTGATCTGTTAGGTTCCTAACGCTTCCCAGTCGCCATGGCGATCTGTAAGGTTCCTAAAGCTTCCCAGTCGCCATCTCCTGCCGTTCTGTACATCGTGGTAAATTATTGTGCGGCAGAAGATGGCTTTTCATAGTACATTGTATAGACATGTAGGTTTTGCCATAATTATGCCATACCCCCCCCCCCCCCCCCCCGCCCAGCAAGACTGACCCCCTCTCCCACCCTCCGTACTTAAAGCACCGTGATATTCAGTCAGTTTTGTTGTTACTGTCAAACTCCAGAATGGAAGGTGAACAGACACTACAGCGGATCTGTAACTGATTTTGTTCAACTCTCATTCTTTCTGTCTTCCTTGAAGTATCTCATCTTTGTTTGTTCCTTCCGTGGAAATCTTGCTGACATCGTTACGGACAGAGCCTTATGTACTTATGGAGCGGAGCTGCTGATTGGTTATTTTGGATGATTGACAGCCTGACTCCGCCCTCCTGACCTGACTCAATAAATGAAACCTGATATTTACCATCCATGTTGAGTTTCTGTGTCATTTTTGCTAGTGTAGCAGATCAGTGTTCTGGCACTGTAACTAAACATTAAACATGTTACAACATGTAGGTTACAGAACATGAGACATGTCCCAACATGTAGGTTACAGAACATGAGACATGTCCCAACATGTAGGTTACAGAACTACAGACAAAGAGACATGTCCCAACATATAGGTTACAGAACATGAGACATGTCACAACATGTAGGTTACAGAACATGAGACACGTTACAACATGTAGGTTACAGAACATGAGACACGTTACAACATGTAGGTTACAGAACATGAGACATGTCCCAACATGTAGGTTACAGTAGCCTCTACCAGGCTTCGTGGTTTGATGGTCTAATTGTCGAAATTGGACAAATAGAGTCACCGTACGCTAGGGGAGTCAGCCGGCCGAGAAGGTCCATTTTTCAAACCACGTGTGGTTTGGAGAATGTCCCTAATCGGCCGGCTGACTCCCCTAGCGTAGTATTTACTCTATTTGACCAATTTCTACAATTAAACCACGAAGCCTGGTAGAGGCTAGGTTACAGAACTACAGACAAAGAGACATGTCCCAACATGTAGGTTACAGAACTAATCTCCAAGCAGATCCTACAATGGCATAAGATAGTACCAAACTGGCCAAGGAGTGTAGTCAGCCAAGAGTGTCCATTTGCCATGTTGCGGTACACACTCCTTAGCCGGCTTCACTCCTCTGGCAGCTTTGATACTATCTTATGCTACCGTAGGATCTGCTTGGAGATTAACAGAACTACAGACAATGAGAAATGTCCCAACATGTAGGTTACAGAAATTCAACAGACGTGTTACAACATGTAGGTTACAGAACATAAAAGACATTACCTGTTACAACATATAGGTTAACGCTATTTCACCTTTATCCATGGGGTGACCTTTATTCGTTGTCTTTAAAAACAGCACATTTAGGAGTATTAAGTCTGCGGACAGTGGTTTCAAATTTGCAATGTTTTCAAAATGTTCCGATTTGAATTCACCATCGACTTCATATCCCTAAATACGTTTTTTCTTATAAACAACGAATATAGGTTACCCTCGGATAAAGGTGAATCAGCGTTACACAACATAATAGACATGTTACAATATATAGGTTACAGAACATGTTTCTTCGCTAGATGGGCTCAAGGTGCTGAGAACGTAATCTCCAAGCAGATCCTACGAGAGCATCAGATAGTATCAAAAGCTGACTGGAGTGAAGCCGGCCTATAGTGCGATGTCAGGTTTATCCGATAGGAGGCGCTGCAGCCCGATCACATTTTCCTTCGGGGCAGTTTCAGTAAGTTTCAGAGTTCGACAGGCCAGATATTCTTCCTAAACAAACCAGTAACTAAAGTTATTTCAACTTCTGCCTTGTAAATGATATATTAGAGTCTATCGGAACGGTAATACGCGGTATGGATTTGCCTTTTTGTTGCTTTTTTTTTTTCACGGTCAGTTCACAAGGTGCCCTGGGAACGAGTTTGTGATTAGGCGAGAGTTGAAAGGTCAGGGGTGCTGACCTCTAACCCTGAGAATGGCTGCTGGTCTGAGGCTGTGCGTAGGGCGGACTTTACCCGGTCTGTCGGCAGGTGGGCTGAGGCAGTACGACGTGTCGGCAGGTGGGTACGCCTAGACGCCACAGTTTGTGTGCCAGATTCCCATACAAACGATAACTTCTCTTAGAGCAACTCCGGCAACACGTAACTAACGTTATGACAGATAAAGGGCAACACGTACACTAACGTTACAGGTGCGAGCATAGCGCTAGCTGGGGGGACGATCGCAAGGAGAAAAACGTAATTTAGCAGAGAAAAACCACGCTACATTACGTTTTTAAATTACGTTTTTCTGCTTGCGATCGTTGCTCCAGCTAACTAGTGTGAGCAGGGTTTGCCGGCAGGAGCACCGACGGGAACTTGGGAAGGTCAGTAACAAACTTCCCTCGCACCCCTGCAGTAGAACACACTACTAGTATAACGTTATAACGTTAGTGCTTTTGTGACGACAGCGATAGCAGTCGTGATTTGTGATCCGGCTGCCCGGGTTCGGCGCGGGTTCGAATCCCGGGAGTCGGGATGTTGTTTCTTTCTGTTCTACTCGCCCCTCTGGTTGTTTCAATCCCGAAGATGCTGTCCAGGTAAATACGTTCTCCCGTGCCTGGCCGCATCGGGAACCCTCCCACATGAGACCGCAGAAGCTTGACTTCTCAGCCGTTATGACGAATCGTGAAGGTGCTTATGATATTTGTAACTTCGTTATCCGAGTCTCCGGCCGATCATGACTGCTGTGGCATGTCAGTCCGAGCCTCCACTAAACTTAATGTGTTGGTTCAGAACAACAGAAATCGGCCTTTTTGTGTGAATAATTCGGTAATACAGGATACTACTCTCCTGGAAAAGTCATGTGTTTCGATAGTAGGTGTTTGAAAAAGGGAGGGAGTTTAGCTCTGACTAATTCTGCTGCATTTCTCTTTCCAGTCTTTACCCCACATCTTGACATGAGCACCCAGGTAGCGCCCTCTGGCAGCCGCGACCTGCACTACAGGACCCGTGACCTGAGCACAGCGCCCTCTGGCAGCAGTGACCTGCACTACAGGACCCGTGACCTGAGCACAGCGCCCTCTGGCAGCAGTGACCTGCACTACAGGACCCGTGACCTGAGCCCTCTGCTGCAGCTGCGGACTTGTGACGATGCTCGTTCCGTTTTCCCGCGGGAGTCGCGCCCGTTGGTGCTGCTGTTTGGATGGCTTGGCGCCAAACCGCGAGGCCTGGACCGCTACCGCGACATCTACACCGGCCGGGGTTACGACGTGCTCACGGTCCAGGGCAAACTGTCGCACTTCACCTGGCCGCCCCGCGCCGTGACCTTCACCCATGACCTGCTGACCTTGCTGCTGGAGCAGCTGTCGGAGCGGCGCCTGGTGGTGCACGCCTTCTCGGTGGGGGCTTACCTGTACGCCATCTTCCTCCTGCACCTGCACCGCCACCCCGACAGGTACGACAGCCTGCGGGCGCGGATTATCGGGCAGGTGTACGACAGTATCGTGTACGGCGGGCTGGACAAGATGGCGACGGGTGTGGCGGAGGTTTCGCCGCTGCCCAGCGCGCTGGTGAAGTCTGCCGCCATGGCCTACTTCTCTCTCACCCGGCGCTACACCGTCGACACGTACAACCTCGCCATCGACACCTTCCTCCGCCACCAGGTTGCCGTGCCGACGCTCCTGTTCTACTGCGAGAACGATACGATGTCGCGCCCGGACGCCATGCAGGAGCTGGTGCAGTACTGGCGACAGACTGGGGTGGCGCTGCAGGTCAGGAGCTGGCGGGAGTCGCGCCACGCCGGGCACCTCATCGTGCACAGGGAGGAGTACCTACAAACTCTGGGGGGATTCCTGGACTCTCTGCCTGGACTTACAAGGGCCAAGCTGTGATGCACTTCTACCTACAGACGCTAGGGGGCTTCCTGGACTCACCAGGGCCAAGCTGTGATGCACTTCTACCTACAGACGCTAGGGGGCTTCCTGGACTCTCTGCCTGGACTCACCAGGGCCAGGCTGTGATGCACTTCTACCTACAGACGCTAGGGGGCTTCCTGGACTCACCAGGGCCAGGCTGTGATGCACTTCTACCTGCAGACGCTAGGGGGCTTCCTGGACTCTCTTCCTGGACTCACCAGGACCAGGCTGTGAATGTGTGATGCACATCCCAACACACCCCTGCACATGCACTCAGGGCAGGGACAGCCTGCCTTTCTAGGTAGAAAAGGCTGAGAAAGAAACTGTGCTAGAGATGTGCACCTAAATGTACCATCAGGTCGAACAGAGTACAGGCCAGGCTAGAGATGTGCACCTAAATGTAACATCAAGTACTACAGAAGACAGGCCAGGCTAGAGATGTGCACCTAAATGTAACATCAGGTAGAACAGAAGACAGGCCAGGCTAGAGATGTGCACCTAAATGTAACATCAAGTACTACAGAAGACAGGCCAGGCTAGAGATGTGCACCTAAATGTAACATCAGGTAGAACAGAAGACAGGCCAGGCTAGAGATGTGCACCTAAATGTAACATCAAGTACTACAGAAGACAGGCCAGGCTAGAGATGTGCACCTAAATGTAACATCAAGTACTACAGAAGACAGGCCAGGCTAGGGATGTGCACCTAAATGTAACATCAAGTACTACAGAAGACAGGCCAGGCTAGGGATGTGCACCTAAATGTAACATCAGGTAGAACAGAGTACAGGCCAGGCTAGAGATGTGCACCTAAATGTAACATCAGGTAGAACAGAGTACAGGCCAGGCTAGAGATGTGCACCTAAATGTAACATCAGGTAGTACAGAAGACAGGCCAGGCTAGAGATGTGCACCTAAATGTAACATCAGGTAGAACAGAAGACAGGCCAGGCTAGAGATGTGCACCTAAATGTAACATCAGGTAGAACAGAGTACAGGCCAGGCTAGAGATGTGCACCTAAATGTAACATCAGGTAGAACAGAAGACAGGCCAGGCTAGAGATGTGCACCTAAATGTAACATCAGGTAGAACAGAGTACAGGCCAGGCTAGAGATGTGCACCTAAATGTAACATCAGGTAGAACAGAAGACAGGCCAGGCTAGAGATGTGCACCTAAATGTAACATCAGGTAGAACAGAGTACAGGCCAGGCTAGAGATGTGCACCTAAATGTAACATCAGGTAGAACAGAAGACAGGCCAGGCTAGAGATGTGCACCTAAATGTAACATCAGGTAGAACAGAGTACAGGCCAGGCTAGAGATGTGCACCTAAATGTAACATCAGGTAGAACAGAGTACAGGCCAGGCTAGAGATGTGCACCTAAATGTAACATCAGGTAGAACAGAGTACAGGCCAGGCTAGAGATGTGCACCTAAATGTTACATCAGGTAGAACAGAGTACAGGCCAGGCTAGAGATGTGCACCTAAATGTAACATCAGGTAGAACAGAAGACAGGCCAGGCTAGAGATGTGCACCTAAATGTAACATCAGGTAGAACAGAAGACAGGCCAGGCTAGAGATGTGCACCTAAATGTAACATCAGGTAGAACAGAGTACAGGCCAGGCTAGAGATGTGCACCTAAATGTAACATCAGGTAGAACAGAGTACAGGCCAGGCTAGAGATGTGCACCTAAATGTAACATCAGGTAGAACAGAGTACAGGCCAGCTAGAGATGTGCACCTAAATGTAACATCAGGTAGAACAGAGTACAGGCCAGGCTAGAGATGTGCACCTAAATGTTACATCAGGTAGAACAGAGTACAGGCCAGGCTAGAGATGTGCACCTAAATGTAACATCAGGTAGAACAGAAGACAGGCCAGGCTAGAGATGTGCACCTAAATGTAACATCAGGTAGAACAGAAGACAGGCCAGGCTAGAGATGTGCACCTAAATGTAACATCAGGTAGAACAGAGTACAGGCCAGGCTAGAGATGTGCACCTAAATGTAACATCAGGTAGAACAGAAGACAGGCCAGGCTAGAGATGTGCACCTAAATGTTACATCAGGTAGAACAGAGTACAGGCCAGGCTAGAGATGTGCACCTAAATGTAACATCAGGTAGAACAGAAGACAGGCCAGGCTAGAGATGTGCACCTAAATGTAACATCAGGTAGAACAGAAGACAGGCCAGGCTAGAGATGTGCACCTAAATGTAACATCAGGTAGAACAGAAGACAGGCCAGGCTAGAGATGTGCACCTAAATGTAACATCAAGTACTACAGAAGACAGGCCAGGCTAGAGATGTGCACCTAAATGTAACATCAGGTAGAACAGAAGACAGGCCAGGCTAGAGATGTGCACCTAAATGTAACATCAGGTAGAACAGAAGACAGGCCAGGCTAGAGATGTGCACCTAAATGTAACATCAGGTAGAACAGAGTACAGGCCAGGCTAGAGATGTGCACCTAAATGTAACATCAGGTAGAACAGAAGACAGGCCAGGCTAGAGATGTGCACCTAAATGTAACATCAGGTAGAACAGAGTACAGGCCAGGCTAGAGATGTGCACCTAAATGTAACATCAGGTAGAACAGAAGACAGGCCAGGCTAGGGATGTGCACCTAAATGTAACATCAGGTAGAACAGAGTACAGGCCAGGCTAGAGATGTGCACCTAAATGTAACATCAGGTAGATGATGCACAGCCTTGATTGTTATGTTTCCCCAAGGTTTCCTGGCTGTTCCTAGCTGCCTTTTTGCAGGAAAACATAATGATTTAAATGAATGAATGCATGTAATCTATCCTCCCTAACATCTGCTTGGGGCTTCCAACTCAGGGAAGTTAATCTAATGACTTTGTTTTATCACTGACAGGTGAAATATCTGCTTATGTTTGTAGCTAGTTTTGACAAAAGACACAATAAATATGATTTTAGTTATTTGTGCGTTAATACAAACTTGTTTGTACACAACGAGCTTAGTGATTTTATTCAAGACAAGTGTCTGTCATCAGGGCAATTCTGACCTCTGTTGCACACCGCAGGTCTACTGTAGAACACTTCTGACCTCTGCTGCACACCGCAGGTCTACTTTAGAACACTTCTGACCTCTGCTGCACACCGCACGTCTACTGTAGAACACTTCTGACCTCTGCTGCACACCGCAGGTCTACTGTAGAACACTTCTGACCTCTGCTGCACACCGCAGGTCTACTGTAGAACACTTCTGACCTCTGCTGCACACCGCAGGTCTACTGTAGAACACTTCTGACCTCTGCTGCACACCGCAGGTCTACTGTTGAACACTTCTGACCTCTGCTGCACACCGCAGGTCTACTGTAGAACACTTCTGACCTCTGCTGCACACCGCAGGTCTACTGTAGAACACTTCTGACCTCTGCTGCACACCGCAGGTCTACTGTTGAACACTTCTGACCTCTGCTGCACACCGCACGTCTACTGTAGAACACTTCTGACCTCTGCTGCACACCGCAGGTCTACTGTAGAACACTTCTGACCTCTGCTGCACACCGCAGGTCTACTGTAGAACACTTCTGACCTCTGCTGCACACCGCACGTCTACTGTAGAACACTTCTGACCTCTGCTGCACACCGCAGGTCTACTGTAGAACACTTCTGACCTCTGCTGCACACCGCACGTCTACTGTAGAACACTTCTGACCTCTGCTGCACACCGCACGTCTACTGTAGAACACTTCTGACCTCTGCTGCACACCGCAGGTCTACTGTAGAACACTTCTGACTTCTGCTGCACACCGCAGGTCTACTGTAGAACACTTCTGACCTCTGCTGCACACCGCACGTCTACTGTAGAACACTTCTGACCTCTGCTGCACACACCGCACGTCTACTGTAGAACACTTCTGACCTCTGCTGCACACCGCACGTCTACTGTAGAACACTTCTGACTTGCTGCTGCACACCGCACGTCTACTACAAACAAACAAACAAACTGTAGAACACTTCTGACCTCTGCTGCACACCGCAGGTCTACTGTAGAACACTTCTGACGTCTGCTGCACACCGCACGTCTACTGTAGAACACTTCTGTTGCACACCGCAGGTCTACTGTAGAACACTTCTGACCTCTGCTGCACACCGCACGTCTACTGTAGAACGTCTACTGTAGAACGTCTACTGTAGAACACTTCTGACTTCTGTTGCACACCGCACGTCTACTGTAGAACACTTCTGTTGCACACCGCAGGTCTACTGTAGAACACTTCTGACCTCTGCTGCACACCGCACGTCTACTGTAGAACGTCTACTGTAGAACGTCTACTGTAGAACACTTCTGACTTCTGTTGCACACCGCACGTCTACTGTAGAACGTTCGGTTGTGTACACACTTTATTTAACCTCCTTGGTACAAATAAACCTGTTCTTCAGCTTACCAACGGAACCCCAGGAGGTAAAATATTACAGGACAAGCCATATTTCCCAGCGTCATTATTAAACACATAGGGTACCTACTGGCTGCAGATGCACCCGATATTATTATTATCAAATTGCACACCCAATTTGCCAGCGCATTTTATGCAATTACTTTAAGTATCCGGCGTTTGCAATAATGCGAAGTTACAAAGTTGGACCGTATAGTTATGTATATCTTACTGTGCACTGTGACACGTCAATGATCACGGTTCAGTGACCACTGTCTAATGCTGGGACAGGTTAGATTGTATATAGTTAAGGACTTTGTGCATCGTACTCCGTATTCAGAGGGTAGATACGGTTAGATCAGTCTGCGATCAGTGACACTGACTGCAGATGATCACAAAAGTACCGCACCGCCAAATGCGACTGCTATGTCCGTGACTAGGACCCGAGTCGCTGTGTAGTTTCCAACTGGATGCCGAGAACCACTGCAAATGCTTTCTAACGCAAAAGTATTCCCCAGCGACCTTAAATGCTATTACAGAAATTAGACAATGGACGGATAGGGAACACATTTTATTGAGTCTGTCACAGCAAGTTATCTGCCAAATCGCAATGCCGGCTTTTAGCGGGCGGACGTCTCTTTATGGTGTCGACACGCCCGGACCCCACAATATCGCCTTCTTTTGCTCCCAATAACAATTTCTTATGTCATGCTTGGACCACGATAACGTTCGATACTGGTGTTCCGGACCGGGTGATAAGAAGCTGTATCACACTAGTCTCCAAGCAGACCCTACGGTGCCTTAGAAATAGTATCAAAGCTGGCAAGGCTCCGGTGCCCGTTTGACTCCCTTAGCCGGCTATCTCCCTTTGGCCGGCTATACTCCTTTGCCAGCTTTGATATTGTTTCCAAGGCCCGTAGGATCTGCTTGGAGACTATATCACACAGGCTTCGCGGTTGTATCACACACTCAGGCTTCCATCGAATAATTCGAACGTACCCTGCCCAATCAGAGTGCGGCGCGGGGGGAAATTCCAATACCTGATTCGGACGTTGGAACATTGCTGTTGTAACACTTTTTGTTCGAGGGCACCAAATTTGTTCAACTTCTGGCATATTCCACATCAAAACAGGGTTTTCTCAGGTGGGTATGACATAAATAAAATACAACACTGTGTATTCCACATCACCCTCGGTCCCAGCCCGACCGCGGGTCGGATCGTCCGACGTAGTCTCTACCAGACTCCTATAGGTCGCTGGGAAAACCATAGAAATGGAACAAATAGAGAAGTAAGCCGGCCAGAGGAGTATGAGCCGGCTAGGGAACAGCTTGCGACCTGTTCCCTAGCCGGCTCATACTCCTCTGGCCGGCTTACTTCTCTATTTGTTCCATTTCTATGGTTTTCCCAGCGACCTATAGGAGTCTGGTAGAGACTACGTCCGACGGCCAAATTGCCTCTTTACACTGGCAGTTATCGGCCTAATTTTACCGCGTTTGCCGATTTTTAGCACGCATTTTAATTCAGTTTGTTGAAGATGTTTGATGGGTCATTGGTGACTTTTCGTCGTGCAGATAAGCGACGTCACTAACACTGGAGTGAATGGGAGCCGGTTGGGGATTTTGGGATTCCGTGCAATTGACCGAAGTGTGCGATTAGCCGACGTGCAATGAACTGGCTTCTACTGCATAATCTTATTTTAATCTCCTTGACCAACCTAATGAAAAGGTTACTTTTGTTATGTGTAGATGAGTATGCAGAGGCTGTAGCGGTTTTGTTGTTTATATAATATCTTACATAAAGTTCGTTCGGTTTGAATGTCTTCAGCGTATCCAGCTGTATTGTCTTGATTTTCTTCGCAAGTACCGCAAAGACAGAACATGTCGCCAGTGTGGTTATCCATATGCAGTGTGGCTAGCTAGATGTGGCTGTGATGTGAGGAACTTTTCCCCACATCTGTACTCTGTTGTCAAGCGTGTAGCAGTCGGGATGGACTCCCGCCCAGGTACTCTCCAAGCAGAGGTCGAATCGTGCAGATGTAGTCGTAGTCGAAAAAAATTACACCGGCTCTCTTCCTACTACTACCATATATCGACCTCTGCTTGGAGAGTGAAGGTTACGTACTGTCAAGGCAGAAGTTGGTGGGGAAGATTGTTACCTTTTTCTCATACCTCCCGTTTCTGTTGTGGGGAGTCCGGACA
This sequence comes from Branchiostoma floridae x Branchiostoma belcheri, assembly GCA_019207045.1. Classification (NCBI taxonomy): domain Eukaryota; kingdom Metazoa; phylum Chordata; class Leptocardii; order Amphioxiformes; family Branchiostomatidae; genus Branchiostoma; species Branchiostoma floridae x Branchiostoma belcheri. The sequence continues at coordinate 135,655 of CM033026.1, read as the reverse complement.
GTAAACGGGAGGTAAGAGAAAATGGTGGATGACTTGCCGAGAGAATGTTGCATGCCCCCGGTTTGGTCGTGAAAGGGCCCGAAGACTGTTGGGAGAGACCCGGCTCGTGAAATAAACCTAATAATAACCTCCACCAGGCCTTCCTACAGGGGTGTGGGGATCGCAGAATTCGGTTTAAAAAAAAGAGATTGGCCAGGGGAGTCAAGTGAGGGCTGCCGCTGACCTCATGTAGCAAAACTCCCATCTCAAAGTATTCTCCCTATAATGATAATAATGTTAAAAGCCAGCGTAGTCAGTCCGGTAGAGACTAGGTTCAACCAGAGCCCGTTCTGGTTGTGTCATCACGTGATCTGTAGCCCAAATTCCAGGCAGGAATTCCTCCCCGCCCAGCCGCCCGCCCGGCTCCATGGGAAATGGTCTGCCCTTTGCCGCTGTTCCTGGTACTGTTCCTGCGGCATTTCGCGCAGAATGGGGGGCGGGACGCGCGTCCCAAAATAGCGCCTGCGTCCCCCGAGCTGCTTTCTCTCCGCATTCCTACCTCCGGGCCTTTTCTCCGCAGGGCTATTTTTAGTCATCTGTGCCGTTAGAGGGTCTATAGCGGGCAGGGCCGGCCTATTGTCCGGGCGTCGGGGATGGCGGGAAGGGCGCCTATTGTGCGGCGTCACTGCGTCAGGGACCCCGCTGCGACTGGGCGGCAGTACGGGCCTATTGTGCGGGCCGGACTACGTCAGAGACCGCTGAACTGTAGCGGGCCCATGGCTCCTATTGTCCGGTTTGGCCGCGACTGAACTATAGGGCCGTCCGTTTCTATTGTCTCACGTCACTGGTGACGTCTGCGTGACGTCACAGCACGGCTGGGAACTAGGCCACGCTCCCTACAGACGGCAATAAGTATCAAATCATACCCATTCATGAAGTTCATTTATTCATGAAGTTCATAGAACAACAACCGGACTGATAAATGTCTTTCGTACAGACCCGACAACGAGGTAGATTAAACCTCCTTAGGCCTAATCTCAAAGCAGATGTATGATGTGGCACTGTTTAATTTGCTCAGGGAATAGTGATATTATAGTCTTCCAAAGAAAGGCGGGTAAAAGTGGTTACCACATCTTCTGTGGTGCCGCAACGGTCAAACAGACTAAAGGATAGCTCAGGAGAGACCGGACACTTTTGGGCGCTGAGTAATTATTCTAGTAGACATGGGCCCAAAAGGGAGTGAATAAGCGGAGGATTTATCCGGCCGGACCTTAGCCTCCTTCACAAACTTCGAGCGATGCTACCATTTATCTATGTGGGGTGGGAGTGGCCCGCCTCAGTATTAACTGACATGCGGTAAAGATGTGAAGATGATGAGTGGCGGGGGCTACCAGTTCGCGATTTTCAACGTTGGCTAGGCGGGGCAAAACTACCTTCCACGGGCAACTCCCTTTCCTGGCATAACAGAACCTAGCCAACGTTGAAAGTTGCACCCCCACCATCTATAAAAGTTGCACCCCACCATCTATAAAAGTTGCACCCCCACCATCTATAAAAGTTGCACCCCCACCACCTATAAAAGTTGCACCCACACCACCTATAAAAGTTGCACCCACACCACCTATAAAAGTTGCACCCCCACCATCTATAAAAGTTGCACCCCCACCATCTATAAAAGTTGCACCCACACCACCTATAAAGGTTGCACCCACACCACCTATAAAAGTTGCACCCACACCACCTATAAAAGTTGCACCCACACCACCTATAAAAGTTGCACCCACACCACCTATAAAAGTTGCACCCACACCACCTATAAAAGTTGCACCCCCACCACCTATAAAAGTTGCACCCCCACCATCTATAAAAGTTGCACCCCCACCATCTATAAAAGTTGCACCCCCACCATCTATAAAAGTTGCACCCCCACCATCTATAAAAGTTGCACCCACACCACCTATAAAAGTTGCACCCCCACCATCTATAAAAGTTGCACCCACACCACCTATAAAAGTTGCACCCCCACCATCTATAAAAGTTGCACCCACACCACCTATAAAAGTTGCACCCCCCCACCTATAGAATAACCGACCATGCTCGAAGTCTGCAAAGGAGACTAAGAGGTTCTATCAACCTGAAATTTCTGCAACTGTGTAACACTGAACGATAAGTTTCTGCAACTGTGTAACTAACTCTAAGCTCCAAGCTTTTCCCTTTTCAGCAAGCCGAGGAGTTTGTGCTAGTGACGCGAGGCTGTGTCAGAGAAGCCCGGCTCTCAGAAAACGCGATTTTCCACCTAACCCCTGCTTGGATATTCCAAACGAAGCTTCCCCAGACGAGAGTCAATATTTCCGCACGTGCCGCCAAACCAAACGGGAGGTTTGCCGGGCACTTCTGCAGCCACTTCTCCGTTTTGTTGTTTTCTTGTCCCACAGTTTACAGAAACCCGATCTCTTTTGTCGGTAGTTAGTTGACTGAGTCAATATTTTGGCAGGTTCGTGCATTGTTGTACATTGTTGGTCCTGTAGAGTTAGGGGCGTGGGACTTAAGGCTGTTTGGGGAAGACTTAAGATTGTTTAGGGAAGCCTTAGGGTTGTTTGGGAAGGTCGTAAGGTTGTTTGGGAAGGTCATGAGGCTGTTGGGAAGGTCGTGAGGCTGCAGAAGCCGCAGCGCGTTAGAACACTTCAGCTTCACTGCACATTTCCCGCCGGCCGGAGGCTTCTCCTGGCTGCCCTTCTCCGCAGGGTGCCGGGAAAAATCGTCCTCCCAAATGTCACATTTCCAAGTCAGATGAGGCTTTTGTGTCCGCTCACGTCACGCATTGTCCGGACTGGCCGGCTATAGACGGACGTTACGATCCTGGTGGATGGAGAAACACAAAAGCGGGGCGGTATAAAACCGCGCGCGGCGGCACCCGCTCCAGTACAGAACAGAACCCGCCTGGAGCAAGCACGGTGCTCTACACGTCTTACGGAACTCTTAACTTCCTACGGAACTCTTAACTTCCTACGCCGTTCTTAATTCGTGCTTAAGGCTCCACGTCAGAAACGGAGAAAACTGCCACCTGTTGATCCACCTGCACGACTCCTAAGGACTACCTGCCACTCTAAGACTTGTCCGAAGTACTTTGAGAGCCCAGATCAGATCTAAGATGAACGTGACCTCCTTAGCGCTCTTGCTGCTGGCCGTGCTCGGGGTTCCCGTGTCCTCCCGCCCGAGGAAAAGTAAGAGCCGTCCCGGTGCCGAGCTGGCGAGGCCGATGCGGGGCGACGTGCACCCGATCTTCGGGCTGGAGATGAGCCAGGCCCGCCCGACCATCGACCGGTGCGCGGAGCGGTACGCGGACGGGGAGGAGGACGGGCAGTCCCGCCGCTACACCCGCAGGGAGCTCCGCAGGAACGACCTGGCCATGGTCAACGTGCACGCCTGGTTCGACTTGGAGAACGTGAGTAACAATGTCTGTTGTAGTTATGGTTATGGTTGTACATGTAGTTATAGTAACGTCAACTGTCTGTTATAGTTATAGTAACTGTTATGGTTGTCCATGTAGTTATAGTAACAATGTCTGTTATAGGTATAGTTGTACATGTAGTTATAGTAACGTGCACGTGAGTAACAGTCACTGTCTGTTCTGTGTAGTAGGCGCGTAACATCTGTTTGTTATAGTAGCTGTAGCATTTCTGTTCTGCAAATATATATAATAGAACGTGCAGTTGAGATGCAAGTTTCCAGTCCGTGGTATCATACAGTGGTCTGTAGATGTGGCGCTGAATGCTTGCTAGTCTAGCGACGACCGGCTTTTAGAATTGTTATGAAATAGAATCCGTTCATATGAAGAGCAGGTAAAGGGAAACTAGCCACCTGCCGATGCTCCCGCGCTACCGTGGCGGGTGATTGGTTTTGGTTGTGCTGAAAGAAAGTTTGTTACGGCTCGCGTCAGCTTGTATGTAGTTGGATACATCTGAAATCGTGCTGAACACATCCCCGACATTAGCTACATCAGAAATCGTGCTGAACACAGCCCCGGCATTAGCTAAATCAGAAATCGTGCTGAACACATCCCCGACATTAGCTACTTCCCATGTTTCCGTCTGGAGGTTGTTCAGACCAAGTTAAGCCGCGGGATCTACCAGTATTGTATCAGTTTTACCAGACACAAAAGCGCTTCCGAAACAGCTCAGACGCGCGGAGGTCGTTTCAGTCACAGCAGTCATTACCCCCAAAACTGTAGCAACCCCGAAAACTGTAGCAACACTGAAAACTGTAGCAACATTGAAAACTGTAGCAACATTGAAAACTGTAGCAACATTGAAAACTGTAGCAACATTGAAACTGTAGCAACATTGAAAACTGTAGCAACATTGAAAACTGTAGCAACATTGAAAACTGTAGCAACATTGAAAACTGTAGCAACATTGAAAACTGTAGCAACATTGAAAACTGTAGCAACCCCGAAAACTGTAGCAACACAGAAAACTGTAGCAACGCCGAAAACTGTAGCAACTTTGAAAACTGTAGCAACACCGAAAACTGTAGCAACCCCGAAAACTGTAGCAACACCGAAAACTGTAGCAACACCGAAAACTGTAGCAACATTGAAAACTGTAGCAACATTGAAAACTAGTACTGTAGCAACACCGAAAACTGTAGCAACATTGAAAACTTCAGAAACGCTGAAAACTGCATCAACACTCAGTAAGAATGTAGCAACTTTGAAAACTGTCGCAGCTCCTGAGTTAGGCTGGCTCCTGATAAGTGATGTTTAAGCGCTCCCAGCGTGGCGGCCCTTAACTCTGAAGGAAGCCCCGGAGCCAGGCGGGTTCTCCATTGTAAAACCTGTACGGTCCTTAGCTGTGCCCAGCCATTGTGAAACCTGTGCGGCCCTTAACCATTGTAAAACGTGTGCGCAGCCATCCGCACCAACCCGTGGTAATTGGTGACCTTTAGGCAGCTTTTGATGTGGCTGCAGGCGCAGTGCACGCCGGGACGGGCGCGGCTTAGAGACCGGGAGTCGGGCGGAAAGAATGCCGCAGGTACAAAATAACAAAATAACAAAGGCGCAGGAAAGGCGCAGGAAAGGCGCAGGAAAGGCGCAGGAAAGGCGCAGGAAAGGCGCAGGAAAGGCGTGAGCTGCGGTTTCTGTCAGGATTCTCGGAAAGTTGCTGATCCTTGCGCACTTGTTTAAAACCGTCCGACCGTCAGGCCGGTTGTTCGCCACGAGCGCTTCGGACTTTTGGTCATGATGGAGGCAGATAGCTGCGAGTCGACCTTGACGTTACTGATAGGTTCTCTAGCTATGTACAGTTTTTGGCCAACAGTGAATAAAATATTCAATCATCTTTCTTGTTTCTCCTTCAGCATTTCGTCATCTTCCGCGTCAGCAAGTGTCACGTGCTCAGCTTCCCGGTCTGCTACGTCACCACGACCCTTGACCTTGGCCGGGACGAGCTGACCCCTGACGACGGACAATGGCGCGAACTCATCGGCATGTTCGAGGTGAGGGGTCACTTTGTTTACTTCGTCACGTTATGACGTCACTTAAAACAACTTTTGGTGGTTTTAAAAATTAGAACTAGAGATTGAGAGAATGCCGTAAACCTGCCGAATGTGGTGTTATAAGCCAGTCACGGTTTCAGATATACAACACGGTGTAGTATGGTGCATTGTAGGTAATAAATGTCGAAGGCCATAGACCATTCTTCATGCATTTCTAGGGGCCTTGAACTTTGACATATTACCCACAATGGATCACATTACGCATGTACATTCGAAACCGTGAAGTAGCTTATACGGCGGCTAAGATGCTTCTTTTTGGCAGCACCTCAAGGGCAGTGCCGTATCTTGTTGTAACTGCACGTGACTTACCCTACGTTGTAACTTACCCTGCGTTGTTGTGTCCCCGCAGCAAGGGAAGGGCCCTGCGGAGTATTTCCGCGGCTACGACTACACCACGGGCATGGCGTACCTGGCGAACCACCCGAAGGGGCACCAGATGTGCCAGGGCACGCTGCTGGTCTACATCTTCGACCTGAAGCGCGTCATGGAGCACATGGACCTCATGAAGCAGCACCCGCGCCTGCAGACGCTCTACAAGCCGCGCAAGTTCCACGCGCCCACACCGTAAGTACCGCTCTGTCTGCCTGCTACCTTACACCGATCTTAGACCAACCCGTTACACCAATCTTACACCAACCTTACACCAGCCTTAGACTAACCTTTAGCTTAGACCAACCTTAGACCAACGTTAGACCAACCTTACGCTTAGACCAAACTTAGGCCAACCTTAGGCAAGGCCTCCAGGTCTAATAGTACCTTTCGCACCGTAAGTCGACTGCGAGCTACCTCAGTGCCACTCACCTCGCTCTCACATACTTCAATATCATACCTTCTCCACATGCTTACCGTGTTTTCGGCATTGGTCTTCACAGGTTCGAAGACGACGCCTTGCGGGCTTTCCTAAAAGAGCAGCGGTCCGAGAAGAAGAAGCGATCGCTGAACCGGAAGTCACGTCACGCCCGCCGCCGCGCCGACCGGAAACACAGGCGTGACATCATCAGGCATGGGGATGACGTCATCGTCACCGTGGACGACATCAGTAATGACGAGAAGGAGAGAACACTGGCGCAAGCGCAGGACGAGTTCTCCGGAGAGATGGACTATGACGTGTCAGCCTTTGCAGCAACTGGTAAGATGATTTGTTTGTTTGCCTGTTTGTTTGTTTGTTTGTTTGTTTATTTGCTTGTTTATGGGCTTACTGCTCTCAGTGTTAAGAGAAGCCTCGTCTCTCAGGCTGATCTCGGAACCGGACTTGTTCCTAACGCCACTCATTGTTGTCCCTGTAGACGACCAGTCGGAGGTTGCCCCTAGCAACCCGTCCCGCTGTGTGGAGACTCGCGACTGCCGGCGGTACTGCAGCCGCTGGGACGAGGGGCCCTTCTGGCGTTACTGCCTCAAGTTCCGTGTCACGTGCAAGTTCGTCTGCAAGAGGCATCACTGATTGGTCAGGGCCGCAACAGACACGCTGCAGACACGTGACCATCACATGGGAAACCGGACATTGCCAATATGGCTGAAATCATGTGGCAAATAGGGCTAAGAAACTTTAGCCGAAAGTTTACCTTTTGAGTGCAATCATGACCCAAAGTCGTTGCTAGGAGACGATGTACAAATCCTTGGGTAAATTTGACAATCAGAATGTACAGAATTATTTATTGCGATTCCCCGTTGTTCCGCTGGGGGGCGTTACTGCGTCAGTCGCTCAACAAGCGGTTTCCACACCGCGCATGCGTATTTGTACATAAGAAATATCGTGTTATGGAAGAGTTCTATTTATGACGTCACTATTTATTTGTTCATTCCATAGAGATAAACAATCGGCTTGTTTACGCCGTGCTACAGAGTTATTTAAGGCTGAGCCCAATTATGGCAATAAAGATGCAAACGGAGTATTGTTTGTTTGTCTGTTTGTTTTGAACGTTCGTCTCCTCGCCTCACTACAGATATTCAGTAACAAATAGTATAATCATCACCAATAATCGATCATCAATATGACATAACTCCTTACGTACCTTTTACCTCAGCACGGATATGATCATTGATAATCAATAGTATAGAGTTATCGCCAATCATCAATAGATGAAGGAGCCTCCACCCGGGCCTGTCAACCCTGTCTCAGCCGCCGTGTCTCTTTTGTCCAGATTAAACTATATTAAAAGGCGCAATGTTTACGGAGAGAACAATATAGGGTCGGGTACCAGGCCACCAATGGTGGAGCGTTTCACGGCCAATTTGGCAAAACAGGAAACAGAACCCAAACAAATTATTGACCCCCCCCCCATCTGTTTGATGACGTGAAAACAACCCACAAAGGTATCGACACATTTTCATATCATCTACATGAAGCATCATAAATAGGCTCATAATATATATATATATTGGCTACTTTTGTACAGCCTGATTTAAACTGAAACTGAAACTCGCGCTTCTTACTTAGACCCGTCCTACATTGCCGCCGCCACGGGAGGGGCCAGTCAGCCCCGGAAAGCGGCGTTTGCGTTACACAGATCAACTTTTAAACAGTATGTACTCCAGAGGAGAGTGTTCCAGTTCTGCTAGTAATATTTTTCTGAATACCAAAATGTTATTGTATCGACCACTTGACATTGAACCTGGACAAGGGAGCAGTTGCATTATAAAGCATGCTAGTATTAACCCCCCGAGTACCCTCCAATTAAATTACAGCCAGGTGTAACACATTATAATGCGAACAACCATTGGACAAACTTCAACTTGGCAGCTCTTAAGAAATATTTGGTTGAGCTTGAAAATTACTTTTGCAATGTGTTTCTGGATACTTGTTTGACAACTTGTAGCCTTAGTAGCTTTATGTCCCATTTGCTTTTGGTAAAAAATGGGCTTTGATCTTTGTCATTCATCCCATTGAAACCCATACTTTAGAATTGAAAAAAGGGCCTTCATAAAAAGTGGCAGCTCTTAAGAAATCGAGGTCCGATCTTAAAATCAATGCTTGTAGCATGTGTGTGAATAGTTGTTCATCATTTTCCATTCTTAGCAATCTAATTCTTCTATTTATTTAACCCAAAAGTTGACCTGGAACTTTAGTAATTATCCAATAGGAACCAATAGTTAAGGCATTATTCCCATCATGCATCACACCCGATGGGTCTGCATGAAGGGGAAATACTCAGTTACTGGATTATAAATGGTCCTTTTATTTGTTCATCTGTGATTAATTGTTACACATTTAGTTGATTTTGTGTACATAAAGATGTGGTCTTTTAGAAAATAACACTCTCCTCTGGAGTACAGTATGACTTTAAGGTTACTTTGGGGTACTTTTATATACAAATGATACTTGAAGGTACTTTTATACATTAAAGATAGGCACATGAAATAGCTTTGCCTTTGGGTACTTTTGTATATCAATGATACTTTGGGGTACATTTGGCTTGTATATTAAGAGTAACTTTGACCTCCTATAGCCCCAAAACGGCTTATGCTAGAACAACCAAACTTGGTGAGTTTATTGTTGGCAACAATTTAAAAAAAAATTGTGTAAGTTTATGATGTTTCGTGTTGCCATGGCAACGGGTTTCTGAAAGGCAAATTTTACAAAAATCACTAATTTTGAATTAAACAATGGGATTTGAAGATTTTCCTGCTAAACAAAACTTCTTTTCACGTATCTTTAATATCTAACACATGTAATGCATTACCAATGGGACTGAAAATAATAAGTTGCCATTTTTTGGCTATGGTTAAAAGAGGAATTTTCCCAAACAACCACGTAGTTTTCACTGAAAATAAAGCCGATTTATTTTTCGACCAAACAAAAGCCATTTTCGACATTTCAATGAGAACGAGTGACTAGCGAAGTAGCTATGTCTGTACTTGTAGAAGTTACACTGGTACTAGCGACGTAGCTATGTCTGTACTTGTAGAAGTGACACTAGCGAAGTAGCCATGCCTGTACTTGTAGAAGAGACACTAGTACTAGCAAAGTAGCTATGTCTGTACTTGTAGAAGTGACACTAGTACTAGCGAGGTAGCTATGCCTGTACTTGTAAAAGTGACACTAGTACTAGCGAAGTTGCTATGCCTGTACTTGTAGAAGTTAGATAGTTGTAATGGTGGTACCAATACCCTTTTTCGCCTTCGTTATTTCTGCGGTGTGCAGAGCTGTACTCTCTGTTGCCTTAGTATGGGAAGAAGGTTACGCATTGTGCTATACATGATTACTACCGACACAGATGAATTTCAATGGTATGTATGGAGTTGTCCACGTCTTGTTTGTGATTGAAAAATAAACTACAACAAAACGTTACAGGCCATTTGGACAAACGATACGGGACTCTGGAAAGGACGGATCAAAATGATTCAATTACAGCAGCCCTTTCTTTCCTTCAACATTTTATTCCAGGCCGGACTCTCTCTAAGCCACAATAATTTCCTCATAGTTCTACAGTTGTTGCGAGCCTCGGTGAGCCGTCTGCTAGTATGCATGGTGCCCAGGCATAAGTCCCGGTATATAGTCGTCATGGACCAGTCCATTACTTCACGGGGAACAGTTTTTCAGCAAGCCTTAAAATGAAGAAATACAAAGTCTGACAGTATCATCCGTCATAGCCACAGCTATTTCTGTGGGGAGCGCTATTTCGCGATTTTCAGCATGGGCTAAAAAATAGTATTTTTTTTGCGCCGAGAAAACGTGCCTTTCCCGACAGGGGCCAAGGTTCTCCACGCCGGGAAAACGTTTCTTTCCCGACACGGGAAACCTCAGCCCGTGCTGACATCGCTCATGAGAGGTCCCCACGCGGCGACACCCGCAGTCTGCTGGGGGTAAGGAACGGTCCACTCCCGCAGTCTGCTGGAGGTTAGGAACGGTCCATTCCCGCAGTCTGCTGGGGGTTAGGAACGGTCCATTCCCGCAGTCTGCTGGGGGTTAGGAACGGTCCATTCCTGCAGTCTGCTGGGGGTCAGGAACGGTCCATTCCCGCAGTCTGCTGCAGGTTAGGAACGGTCCATTCCCGCAGTCTGCTGGGGGTTAGGAACGGTCCATTCCCGCAGTCTGCTGGGGGTCAGGAACGGTCCATTCCTGCAGTCTGCTGGGGGTCAGGAACGGTCCATTCCCGCAGTCTGCTGGGGGGTAGGAACGGTCCATTCCCGCAGTCTGCTGGGGGTTAGGAACAGTCCATTCCCGCAGTCTGCTGGGGGTTAGTTAGGAACGGTCCATTCCCGCAGTCTGCTGGGGGTTAGGAACGGTCCATTCCCGCAGTCCGCTGGGGGACAGGAACGGTCCATTCCCGCAGTCTGCTGGGGGTTAGGAACGGTCCATTCCCGCAGTCTGCTGGGGGTTAGGAACAGTCCATTCCCGCAGTCTGCTGGGGGTTAGTTAGGAACGGTCCATTCCCGCAGTCTGCTGGGGGTTAGGAACGGTCCATTCCCGCAGTCTGCTGGGGGTCAGGAACGGTCCATTCCTGCAGTCTGCTGGGGTTAGGAACGGTCCATTCCCGCAGTCTGCTGGGGGTTAGGAACGGTCCATTCCCGCAGTCGGCTGGGGGTCAGGAACGGTCCATTCCTGCAGTCTGCTGGGGGTCAGGAACGGTCCATTCCCGCAGTCTGCTGGGGGGTAGGAACGGTCCATTCCCGCAGTCTGCTGGGGGTCAGGAATGGTCCATTCCCGCAGTCGCCTGGGGGTCAGGAACGGTCCATTCCTCCTGTAACTTGAACAGAAATGAACAACCGGGACAGCACAGGTTGTGAACACCCAGCTATTTACAGACTTGGTACATATTCTGTCACAACCTAGTGGTTTATTATTGGCGTTGTCATGCCAACAGTGTGAAATGCAACAAAAATAACCTTCTCTACCCCATTCCCAGCATGCTTCTATCCAACACAATCCTACCTTATTCCCAGCATACCGCTATCCCAGCAGTCATTGCACATCTACCACAAGTAGACATGAACTTGCTGATTGTATAGTTGAAATTTGCAAAACTAGCCACACATATATAAAATAATTTCTCTATTACATTATACAGAAGAATCTAAGTTTAAGATATCAGCTAGTCATTTTACTGTACATAAGAAGCTGGCATCACTAAGAGTCTGGCATGGCAGCTTTAACATGTTCGCTTGTACGGCTATTACAGAAATCTCCTAATGTTGCAGACTCTTCCCTAAAATTACAGAATCTCCCAATGTTTCAGAAACTTCTCTAACATTACAGAAACTCCCCTAACTTAAAAAACTCTCCTAACTTTAAAGAAACTCCCCCAATGTTACAGAACATTACAGAAACTTCTCTTAAAGAAGCTCCTCTAACATTACAGAAACTCCAATAGCATTACAGACTCTGCTAATGTTACAGAAACTCCCCTAGCATTACAGAAACTCCCCTAACATTACAGACACTCCCCTTACAATATTGCTTACATTGTTTCTGCCGTGTCATATTTACAGTCAAGCTTCTTTTCCTAAAATGTACAAGTCAGCGTCTAATTTGCAGTCAGCAAATGTCAACTAATTCTACTGGAGCCTGTGCGAACACACATTCTACTGGAGCCTGTGTGAACACACATTCTACTGGAGCCTGTGTGAGCACACATTCTACTGGAGCCTGTGTGAACACACATCCTACTGGAGCCTGTGTGAACACACATCCTACTGGAGCCTGTGTGAACACACATTCTACTGGAGCCTGTGCGAACACACATTCTACTGGAGCCTGTGCGAACACACATTCTACTGGAGCCTGTGTGACCACACATCCTACTGGAGCCTGTGTGAACACACATTCTACTGGAGCCTGTGTGAACACACATTCTACTGGAGCATAAGTGAACACACATCCTACTGGAGCCTGTGTGAACACACATTCTACTGGAGCCTGTGTGAACACACATTCTACTGGAGCCTGTGTGAACACACATCCTACTGGAGCCTGTGTGAACACACATCCTACTGGAGCCTGTGTGAACACACATTCTACTGGAGCCTGTGTGAACACACATTCTACTGCAGCCTGTGTGAACACACATCCTAATGGAGCCTGTGTGAACCTTGTATCTATGGAGGCCATTTCCAGTGCGAATGAGCATTCTCCTGAAGTCAGCAGTATTCTGTGTTCAGCACAGAAAGAGTCTTACACTTGCCACATCTTTGTAACATCTATAAAGTTAAAATAACTCTAGAGTCTGAACACAAACTAATCTTTAAACCTGTAAGTTTTCCTGCACTACCGCCACATGCATCAGTCCTTGACAAAAATTGGATTTGGCCGATCAAAAATGTCAACATTTTGTGTTTGAAGCTACAGTTTCCCTCTAATCCAGAATCACTAACACACACGTGACATTTCCGGTCAAGATAACGATTAGAATTTTATCTTTTGCGAAGCTTTGTGGGTTGGTTGGTCAATGGTGACAGTGGTGGCCATAAGGAGGGGTGGCCAGGACCGGGGGTGGCCAGGACCGGGGATGGCCAGGACCGGGGGTGGCCAGGACCGGGGGTGGCCAGGACCGGGGTGGCCAGGACCGGGGGTGGCCAGGACCGGGGGTGGCCAGGACCGGGGGTGGCCAGGACCGGGGCTGGCCAGGACCGGGGGTGGCCATAAGGAGGGGTGGCCAGGACCGGAGGTGGCCAGGACCGGGGGTGGCGGTTAGCATTTCTCCTTGGCAGAGCGTTCCGGGTTGGCTGGCGAGGAACGCCGCGCTGCGTCAAGGCGTCGAACCTTTTGAAGGTGTAGTTCAGGAAAACCCAGTCCTTGTATTTGTTCTCTTCCCCTTCTTTGGACGTTGGTGCCGCTGTGGAGGGGAAAATAGCAGGGTTGGGGAAGGTATATGCAGCTGTAGGTTACACACACGTTCACACACACAGACAAAATAACACACAGACTCACACACAGACACACAGACACACATGCACATGCATACACACACACACACACACAAACATGCACAAACTCATGCATGCACACACACAGTGAACACACGCACACAGACACATTCACACACACACACAAACAACATATACAAACAAACACACACACAGACAGACTGTATGCAAGAATGACAGACTTACGCGGCTGCAGCTCTATCAGAGACAGACAGACACACAGACAGACACACAGACTTACGCGGTTGCAGCTCTGTCAGAGACAGACACACACAGACTCACAAAGCTGCAGCTCTGTCAGAGACAGACAGACACACACACAGACACACAGACAGACAGACAGACAGACAGACAGACAGGCAGACTTACGCGGCTGCAGCTCTATCTCTGGGAACTCGTCGAAGTTGGACGTGTCGTCAAAACTCTTCACCGTGACGGGAAACGGCGCAGGTCGCTCTCTGCAGAGGAAACATCATCAAATATGTTAAGGAGGGGGGAGGGGGTCTGTCATGGGGGGGGGGGGGTCTGTCACTGTCTTACTGTGTGTGTGAGATGTTAAGGAGGGGGTCTGTCACTGTCTTACTGTGTGTGTGATGTGTGGTGTTAAGGAGGGGGTCTGTCATTGTCTTACTGTGTGTGTGTGTGTGGTGTTTAGGAGGGGGTCTGTCACTGTCTTACTGTGTGTGTGAGATGTGGTGTTAAGGAGGGTCTGTCATTGTCTTACTGTGTGTGTGAGATGTTAGGAGGGGGTCTGTCATTGTCTTACTGTGTGTGTGTGTGTCCAGGTGTTAAGGAGGGTCTGTCACTGTCTTACTGTGTGTGTGAGATGTGTGGTGTTAAGGAGGGGGTCTGTCACTGTCTTACTGTGTGTGTGAGATGTTAAGGAGGGGGTCTGTCATTGTCTTACTGTGTGTGTGAGATGTGTGGTGTTAAGGAGGGGGTCTGTCATTGTCTTACTGTGTGTGTGAGATGTGTGGTGTTAAGGAGGGGGTCTGTCATTGTCTTACTGTGTGTGTGTGATGTGTGGTGTTAAGGAGGGGGTCTGTCATTGTCTTACTGTGTGTGTGTGATGTGTGGTGTTAAGGAGGGTCTGTCATTGTCTTACTGTGTGTGTGAGATGTGTGGTGTTAAGGAGGGGGTCTGTCATTGTCTTACTGTGTGTGTGAGATGTGTAGTAATTAATATGTGTGAGGTGTGATAGATGTGTAAGAAATGTGAGGTGTGTAAGAAATGTGAGGTGTGTAAGAAATGTGAGGTGTGTGAGAAATGTGAGGTGTGTAAGAAATGTGAGGTGTGTAAGAAATGTGAGGTGTGTTAAGGTGTGTGAGGTGTGTAAGGTGTGTGAGGTGTGAGGTGTGTAAGAAGTGTGAGGTGTGTGAGGTGTGTAAGATGTGTGAGGTGTGTAAGATGTGTGAGGTGTGTAAGATGTGTGAGGTGTGAAAGGTGTGTGAGGTGTGTAAGATGTGTGAGGTGTGTAAGGGGTGTAAGATGTGTGAGGTGTGAAAGGTGTGTAAGATGTGTGAGGTGTGTAAGATGTGTGAGGTGTGAAAGGTGTGTGAGGTGTGTGAGGTGTGTAAGAAAAATGTAAGATGTGTGAGGTGTGTAAGGTGTGTGAGAAATGTGAGGTGTGTAAGATGTGTGAGGTGTGTAAGATGTGTGAGAAATGTGAGGTGTGTGAGGTGTGTGAGGTGTGAAAGGTGTGTAAGATGTGTGAGGTGTGTAAGATGTGTGAGGTGTGAAAGGTGTGTGAGGTGTGTAAGATGTGTGAGGTGTGTAAGGGGTGTAAGATGTGTGAGGTGTGTGTGTGTGTGTTGTGTTGTGGTGAGTGTCCCACCTGATGTGCTCCCAGTCGACGGCCTTGAAGAAGTGATTTTCTCTCAGCTCCTCGATGCCCTGCTTCCCCAGCCGCACGTCCATGTCTGTGCACAGCCTGCCAAATAAGGGAAACATGACAAATCTACAGCCTGCCAAATAAGGGAAACATGACAAATCTACAGCCTGCAGTTTTGCAAAGACGTGCAATGCTAAGGTTAATACACAAAAAAAATGAACGCCACAACCTAGACAATTGGAGACCAATTAGCCTTCTCAACACTGAATATAAAATATTTGCCTTTGTTCTTGCCAACAGACTTAAGAAAGTTTTACACAAGTTGATTAATAATGACCAAACAGCTTATATCAAGGTAGATTCATTGGACAAAATGTAAGACTAATTAATGATGTTATTGAATATGCTAAAACCCAAAATATCCCTGGAGCAGTAATATTCCTGGATTTTACTAAAGCTTTTGACACTTTGAATAGAAAATTTATGTGGAAGGTTCTAGAAAAATTTAACTTTGGCCCCTCGTTTATCAGTGCAATAAAATGCATGTATAATGACATTAGTAGCACCATCAGTAATAGAGGATGGTTATCTGACTTCTTTCCCTTAAAGAAAGGCATACGCCAAGGCTGTCCCATATCTGCTCTTTTATTCATCCTCACAGTAGAGATTATGGCTGTAAAGATCAGACAGGCACAAGACGTGGAAGGAATTAAAGTTAAAACCCATTCTAATGAAACTGTTGACATTAAAATCTCACAGGTAGCTGATGATACCACCTTGTTTGTATCTGACCTTACATCAATGGAAAATGCCTTCAAACTTATTCAAGATTTCTGTAGTGTTTCAAGCCTAAATCTAAATGTTAAAAATGTGAAGGTTTATGGATTGGATCCTATGTTGACAGACAAGACACCCCCTTGGGTATATCTTGGCCAAAGACACCTATAAAATCCCTAGGTATATACTTCTGTAACTCATCCCTACACCATGAATGTGAACTGCTAAACTGGGAGAAAAAGATAGAAAGACTGAAAACCACACTTCAAATCTGGAAAGGTAGAAACCTAACTCTATATGGAAAAGTTACTGTCTTAAAATCCCTTGCCCTTTCACAAATAATCTATAACATGTCTATGATTCTTACCCCACCTTGGGTGATAAACATTGTAAAGAAAGAAATATTTACTTTCCTGTGGAATGGTAAAAAAGATAAGATTAAAAGAGATGTTGTTAGCCAACCTATTGAGCAGGGAGGATTAGCCTGACAAACTTAGATCTCCAAAGACAAGCCCTACTTGCATCCTGGATACCAAGATTAGTGACAAATGACAACGCAAGATGGAAAGTTATTGCGTTAACATTTATAAACTCCCTTGGTCAAGACAATTTGCTATTGCATATGAACTTTACTTCTGATAAAGATGGTCCTGACATGAGTAAATTCCCCACATTTTATAAACAGGTAATATCATCCTTCCACTCTGCTAGTGGAGGAGGTAAGAACAAACCCTCTAGTGTAAGTGAAATAATGGGTGAAACTATATGGTGCAACAAATATATAGGTCACAAGGTAAAACAATTTTCTTCCCAACCTGGATAAAAAATGACATAATATTCGTAAAAGACATTTTCCCCTTAGACAGGTTCATGTCTCTAGATCACTACCCTCAGCTTAACCTAAACACAAGACCTAATGGTATTATTGAATATATAACTCTGTTTCAAGCTATACCTCTTACATGGAAGAATGCAATAAGAAACCATAGAGGCCCAATTCCTTATCAAAGATTAGAGCTTAACACCCTTACCCCATGTATATTTGATGGTAAAACAACAAAACAAATCAAAAGCAAGAACACCTGCAAATTGTTTTATAATGCATTAGTGCAGGCACAGGCCAAGAACCAACATGCTGTAAAAAATGGCAATCCATATTTCCTACTGAAACCCTGGCTTGGGAAAATATCTGGAGATGGTTAAGCACACAGACCTGTATAGACACTAAGTTAGCAGAGTTAAACTACAAACTATTACACCGAATATTATCATGTGCACACAATCTGCACAAATGGGGTATCAAAGATGAAACGGGACACATATTGATGCAACATGTACACCATGTAGCAGTGGAAGCATAGAAAATTATGAGCATATGTTCTTTAAATGTGAAAGACTGTGTAATTTCTGGGAATTAGTTAACACATTTGTACCATTGCCCAACATAAAAATTACTTTGCAGGAGATTTTATTTGGAAAAATTGATCATTTGATAACTGCTAAAGACCAGAAAAATAGAACCTTTACTGTTACTGGGCTAAATGGACAATCTTTAAAACTTGGATCTGGCTTAGAAAAGACCCACACCTTGCATTACTAGCCTCTTTAATGTCTTTGAAAAGGACTTCGAAGAACGGATATTCCATGATAGACTGACAGCCAATGTAGATTGATTGTACAAATTTTTATTGATAGTTTGGCATGAACTGCACCTACTGTTAGACTTCTCCATTTTTGATCATAGTGTAATATCAGACTGTACATATTCCTTAAGGTTCCCCAGATGTACTACATGTATTTGTCTCTTCTAACTGTTCCACTACCCATGTACTGCATGTAATTCGTCCAGACACACCAGTATATGTTATCCCTCCATGTGCAATGTACTCAACTGTACAAAATCTTGTCTTAGTTGTTGACAAATGTACTGTTGTTGTTGTTGTTTTTAATAAAAAAAAAAAAAAAAAAAAAAAAAAAATCTACAGCCTGCAGGACACAATCAGGGAAACATGACAAATCTACAGCCTGCCAAATAAGGGAAACATGACAAATCTACAGCCTGCCAAATAAGGGAAACATGACAAATCTACAGAAATAAAGATTTTCCAGGAAGAAAATGTATCTTCCAAGAAGAAAATAATTTGTTCCAAGAATCAGGAGACAAAGCGCATTTTTTCTACTTAAGTGCTAACTGTAGATTCCTACATCAAAACTGAAATTACAGAAGCAGGAAACAAGCTGTGACCTTTTTATCACACACACACACACACCTCTCGATGAGGTTCCTGGAGTTGAAGGAGATGGGACACACACACACACACACTCACACACATGCATGCACACACACACACACACACACACACACACACACACACACACACCTCTCGATGAGGTTCCTGGAATCGAAGGGGATGGACACACACGCACACACACTCTCACACATGCGCGCGCACACACACACACACACACACACACACACACACACACTCACACAGGCATGCGCACACACACACACACAACACACACACACACCACACACACACACCTTTCGATGAGGTTCCTGGAGTTGAAGGAGATGGACAACACACACACACACACACACACCTCTCGATGAGGTTCCTGGAGTTGAAGGAGATGGACACCACACACACACACACACACACCTCTCGATGAGGTTCCTGGAGTTGAAGGAGATCGGGACCTCGGGCGGGAAGACGAGCATCTCCTTCCAGTTCATCACCTTCCTGTATGTCTCCTGGGGGTTCTCCGAACAGAACGGCGGGTAACCTAGCAACGACACAGAAAAGTTGGTAACCTAGCAACGACACAGAAAAGTTGGTAACCTAGCAACGACACAGAAAAGTTGGTAACCTAGCAACGACATGGAACAGTGGGTAACCTAGCAACGACATAGAAAAGTTGGTAACCTAGCAACGACATGGAACAGTGGGTAACCTAGCAACGACACAGAAAAGTTGGTAACCTAGCAACGACACAGAAAAATTGGTAACCTAGCAACAACACAGAAAAGTTGGTAACCTAGCAACGACACAAAAGTTGGTGACCTAGCAACAACATGGAACAGTGGGTAACCTAGCAACAACATAGAACACTGAGTAACAATGTCTATTAACCTATTAACTTACCTACCAACTATCCCTATTAACCTATTAATCAAAGATTACCAGCCTTTGTTAACTAAACTATTAACTAGCCCAGTAGCCAACCTACTATGTTATCTAACCTATTAACTAACCCAGTAACCAGCCTACTAACCTATTAACATCTCGTACATGATGACCCCGAGTGACCACCAGTCGCAGGTTTTGGTGTAGCCGGTCTGCATGAAGACCTCAGGAGCGATGTAGTCTGGGGTTCCCACGGTCGAGTAGGCCTGGGCAACAACAGGGCAACATTAACAGGGCAACATTAACAGGACAACGTCAACGGGGCAACATTAACAGGGCAACGTCAACAGGGCAACATCAACAGGGCAACATTAATGGGGCAACATCAACGGGGCAACATCAACGGGGCAACGTCAACGGGGCAACATCAACGAGGCAACATTCAACAGGGCAACAACAGGGCAACATTAACAGGGCAACAACAGGGCAACAACAGGGCAACATTCAACGGGGCAACGTCAACAGGGCAACATCAATGGGGCAACGTCAACGGGGCAACATTCAGCAGGGCAACATTAACAGGGCAGCATTAATGGGGCAACATTGAGCAGGGCAACATGGAACAGGGCAACATTTAACAGGGCAACATCAACAGGGCTGTTGTGTTTACTGTTTGTGTGTTTACTGTTTGTGTGTTTACTATTTGTGTGTTTACTGTTTACTGTTTGCATGTTTACTGTGTGTTTACTGTTTGTGTGTTTACTGTTTGTGTGTTTACTATTTGTGTGTTTACTGTTTACTGTTTGCATGTTTACTGTGTGTTTACTGTTTGTGTGTTTACTGTTTACTGTTTGCGTGTTTACTGTTTGTGTGTTTACTGTTTGTGTGTTTACTGTTTGTGTGTTTACTGTTTGTGTTTTTACTGTTTGTGTATTTCTCACCAGCTGTCT
Organism: Branchiostoma floridae x Branchiostoma belcheri; assembly: GCA_019207045.1. NCBI lineage: Eukaryota > Metazoa > Chordata > Leptocardii > Amphioxiformes > Branchiostomatidae > Branchiostoma > Branchiostoma floridae x Branchiostoma belcheri. Next base: position 115,571 of record CM033026.1, on the reverse strand, counting down.
CCGGTTCCTCTTCCAGCTTTCTGCTCTTCTTTTGGAGTCTTTGGCATCCATCGGGGTGTGGGTAGCTGTAGGGACAGATCATTTATTAAACTGTGTGGGTAGCTGTATAAGGGACAGATCATTCATAAAACTGTGTGGGTAGCTGTATAAGGGACAAATCATTCATAACACTGTGTGGGTAGCTGTATAAGGGACAAATCATTCATAACACTGTGTGGGTAGCTGTATAAGGGACAAATCATTCATAACTGTGTGGGTAGCTGTATAAGGGACAGATCATTCATAACACTGTGTGAGTAGCTGTATAAGGGACAGATCATTCATAACTGTGTGGGTAGCTGTATAAGGGACAGATCATTCATAACACTGTGGGTACTGTAGGGACAGATCATTCATGACAATGTGTGGGTAGCTGTATAAGGGACAGATAATTCATAACACTGTGTGGGTAGCTGTATAAGGGACAGATCATTCATAACACTGTGTGGGTAGCTGTGTAAGGGACAGATCATTCATAACACTGTGCGGGTAGCTGTATAAGGGACAGATCATTCATAACACTGTGCGGGTAGCTGTATAAGGGACAGATCATTCATAACACTGTGCAGGTAGCTGTACAGGGCTCGAAATACACTTTTCAGTCAACTTGCACCTGTGCAAGTTAAGCCAAAGGTAACTTGCACCAAAAGAACTTACTTGCACAACCCAAAATAGTGAACTGTTAACCCCTTATCTCCTCTTCTGAAAATTTGCAAATGTACGTGAGTAAATGGGGATACATACCAGTAAAGACCACATGTTTGGATATTTGTTTTTTCGTAGCGTATTTCATTTTTGGTTTGAAATTGTACAAACTGTTTCATAAAAACTGTGAATTTAGCCTCAATTAAAGACAATTCAATGTCTACAACTCGATAAGATCCATAGATTTCTTCTGAACTCTTCGAGTGACATCCATCACAGTAACTAGCATCTCCAGAATGAAGTGGTAGAACAACTCAATACAATACATATAACTGGAAAAACCAGTTGAACATATTAAAGTCACTAATTGGTATGCAAATGTAACTCATATGCAAATCAAGGTAAGACAGCACCATAGGAATTGTAGAGATGGATTTGTCTAAAAAAATAGTTTACCTGGATGTCTAACCAAATTTAGAAATAACAAATTTAGGCTTTTTTTTTATTCAGTGTTATTTTCTTTTACCTTTCAATGACAGACAATATTCTCGGTGTGTGTAAGCTTTTTCTAATGTCAGGTATCAGTGGACAAAAGTAACTTGCACTGGTGCAAGTTTGGTCTAAACTTACTTGCACCACACCAATTTTACTTGCACAAACTTGCATATGCATGTGGTATTTCGAGCCCTGCTGTATAAGGGACAGATCATTCATAACACTGTGGGTAGTTGTATAAGGGACAGATCATTCATAACACTGTGTGGGTAGCTGTATAAGGGACAAATCATTCATAACACTGTGTGGGTACCTGTATAAGGGACAGATCATTCATAAAACTGTGTGGGTAGCTGTATAAGGAAAGATCATTCATAACACTGTGTGGGTAGCTGTATAAGGGACAGATCATTCATAAAACTGTGTGGGTAGCTGTATAAGGGACAGATCATTCATAACACTGTGTGGGTAGCTGTATAAGGGACAGATCATTCATAACACTGTGTGGGTAGCTGTATAAGGGACAGATCATTCATAACACTGTGTGGGTAGCTGTATAAGGGACAGATCATTCATAACACTGTGTGGGTAGCTGTATAAGGGACAAATCATTCATAACACTGTGTGGGTACCTGTATAAGGGACAGATCATTCATAAACTGTGTGGGTAGCTGTATAAGGGACAGATCGTTCATAACACTGTGTGGGTAGCTGTATAAGGGACAGATCATTCATGACACTGTGCGGGTAGCTGTATAAGGGACAGAACATTCATAACACTGTGTGGGTAGCTGTATAAGGGACAGATCATTCATAACACTGTGTGGGTAGCTGTATAAGGGACAGGTCATTCATAACACTGTGTGGGTAGCTGTATAAGGGAAAGATCATTCATAACACTGTGTGGGTAGCTGTATAAGGGACAGATCATTCATAAAACTGTGTGGGTAGCTGTATAAGGGACAGATCATTCATAACACTGTGTGGGTAGCTGTATAAGGGACAGATCATTCATAACACTGTGCGGGTAGCTGTATAAGGGACAGAACATTCATAACACTGTGTGGGTAGCTGTATAAGGGACAGATCATTCATAAAAATGTGTGGGTAGCTGTATAAGGGACAGATCATTCATAACACTGTGTGGGTAGCTGTATAAGGGACAGATCATTCATAACACCGTGTGGGTAGCTGTATAAGGGACAGATCATTCATAACACTGTGTGGGTAGCTGTATAAGGGACAGATCATTCATAACACTGTGTGGGTAGCTGTATAAGGGACAAATCATTCATTACACTGTGTGGGTAGCTGTAGGGACAGATCATTCATAACACTGTGCGGGTAGCTGTATAAGGGACAGAACATTCATAACACTGTGTGGGTAGCTGTATAGGGACAGATCATTCATAAAAATGTGTGGGTAGCTGTATAAGGGACAGATCATTCATAACACTGTGTGGGTAGCTGTATAGGGACAGATCATTCATAACACTGTGCAGGTAGCTGTATAAGGGACAGAACATTCATAACACTGTGGGGTAGCTGTATAAGGGACAGATCATTGATAACACTGTGTGGGTAGCTGTAGGGACAGATCATTCATAACACTGTGTGGGTAGCTGTATAAGGGACAGATCATTCATAAAACTGTGTGGGTAGCTGTATAAGGGACAAATCATTTATAACACTGTGTGGGTAGCTGTATAAGGGACAGATCATTCATAACACTGTGTGGGTAGCTGTATAAGGGACAGATCATTCATAACACTGTGTGGGTAGCTGTATAAGGGACAGATCATTCATAACACTGTGTGGGTAGCTGTATAAGGGACAGATCATTCATAACACTGTGTGGGTAGCTGTAGGGACAGATCATTCATAACACTGTGTGGGTAGCTGTATAAGGGACAGATCATTCATAACACTGTGTGGGTAGCTGTATAAGGGACAAATCATTCATAACACTGTGGGTAGCTGTATAAGGGACAGATCATTCATAACACTGTGGGTAGCTGTATAAGGGACAGATCATTCATAACACTGTGCGGGTAGCTGTATAAGGGACAGATCATTCATAACACTGTGTGGGTAGCTGTATAAGGGACAGATCATTCATAACACTGTGCGGGTAGCTGTATAAGGGACAGATCATTCATAACACTGTGTGGGTAGCTGTATAAGGGACAGATCATTCATAACACTGTGTGGGTAGCTGTATAAGGGACAGATCATTCATAACACTGTGTGGGTAGCTGTATAAGGGACAGATCATTCATAACTGTGTGGGTAGCTGTATAAGGGACAGATCATTCATTACACTGTGTGGGTAGCTGTAGGGACAGATCATTCATAACACTGTGTGGGTAGCTGTATAAGGGACAGATCATTCATAACACTGTGTGGGTAGCTGTATAAGGGACAGATCATTCATAACTGTGTGGGTAGCTGTATAAGGGACAGATCATTCATAACACTGTGTGGGTAGCTGTATAAGGGACAGATCATTCATAACTGTGTGGGTAGCTGTATAAGGGACAGATCATCCATAACACTGTGTGGGTAGCTGTAGGGACAGATCATTCATAACACTGTGTGGGTAGCTGTATAAGGGACAGATCATTCATAACACTGTGTGGGTAGCTGTAGGGACAGATCATTCATAACACTGTGTGGGTAGCTGTATAAGGGACAGATCATTCATAACACTGTGTGGGTAGCTGTATAAGGGACAAATCATTCATAACTGTGTGGGTAGCTGTATAAGGGACAGATCATTCATTACACTGTGTGGGTAGCTGTATAAGGGACAGATCATTCATAACACTGTGTGGGTAGCTGTATAAGGGACAGATCATTCATAAAACTGTGTGGTGTAGCTGTATAAGGGACAGATCATTCATAACACTGTGTGGGTAGCTGTATAAGGGACAGATCATTCATAACACTGTGCGGGTAGCTGTATAAGGGACAAACATTCATAACACTGTGTGGGTAGCTGTATAAGGGTCAGATCATTCATAAAAATGTGTGGGTAGCTGTATAAGGGACAGATCATTCATAACACTGTGTGGGTAGCTGTATAAGGGACAGATCATTCATAACACCGTGTGGGTAGCTGTATAAGGGACAGATCATTCATAACACTGTGTGGGTAGCTGTATAAGGGACAGATCATTCATAACACTGTGTGGGTAGCTGTATAAGGGACAAATCATTCATAACACTGTGTGGGTACCTGTATAAGGGACAGATCATTCATAAAACTGTGTGGGTAGCTGTATAAGGGACAGATCGTTCATAACACTGTGTGGGTAGCTGTATAAGGGACAGATCATTCATGACACTGTGCGGTAGCTGTATAAGGACAGAACATTCATAACACTGTGTGGGTAGCTGTATAAGGGACAGATCATTCATAAAAATGTGTGGGTAGCTGTATAAGGGACAGATCATTCATAACACTGTGTGGGTAGCTGTATAAGGGACAGATCATTCATAACACCGTGTGGGTAGCTGTATAAGGGACAGATCATTCATAACACTGTGTGGGTAGCTGTATAAGGGACAGATCATTCATAACACTGTGTGGGTAGCTGTATAAGGGACAAATCATTCATTACACTGTGTGGGTAGCTGTAGGGACAGATCATTCATAACACTGTGCGGGTAGCTGTATAAGGGACAGAACATTCATAACACTGTGTGGGTAGCTGTATAAGGGACAGATCATTCATAAAATGTGTGGGTAGCTGTATAAGGGACAGATCATTCATAACACTGTGTGGGGTAGCTGTATAAGGGACAGATCATTCATAACACTGTGCAGGTAGCTGTATAAGGGACAGAACATTCATAACCTGTGTGGTGTAGCTGTATAAGGGACAGATCATTGATAACACTGTGTGGGTAGCTGTAGGGACAGATCATTCATAACACTGTGTGGGTAGCTGTATAAGGGACAGATCATTCATAAAACTGTGTGGGTAGCTGTATAAGGGACAAATCATTTATAACACTGTGTGGGTAGCTGTATAAGGGACAGATCATTCATAACACTGTGTGGAGCTGTATAGGGACAGATCATTCATAACACTGTGCGGGTAGCTGTATAAGGGACAGAACATTCATAACACTGTGTGGGTAGCTGTATAAGGGACAGATCATTCATAAAAATGTGTGGGTAGCTGTATAAGGGACAGATCATTCATAACACTGTGTGGGTAGCTGTATAAGGGACAGATCATTCATAACACCGTGTGGGTAGCTGTATAAGGGACAGATCATTCATAACACTGTGTGGGTAGCTGTATAAGGGACAGATCATTCATAACACTGTGTGGGTAGCTGTATAAGGGACAAATCATTCATTACACTGTGTGGGTAGCTGTAGGGACAGATCATTCATAACACTGTGCGGGTAGCTGTATAAGGGACAGAACATTCATACACTGTGTGGGTAGCTGTATAAGGGACAGATCATTCATAAAAATGTGTGGGTAGCTGTATAAGGGACAGATCATTCATAACACTGTGTGGGTAGCTGTATAAGGGCAGATCATTCATAACACTGTGCAGGTAGCTGTATAAGGGACAGAACATTCATAACACTGTGTGGTAGCTGTATAAGGGACAGATCATTGATAACACTGTGTGGGTAGCTGTAGGGACAGATCATTCATAACACTGTGTGGGTAGCTGTATAAGGGACAGATCATTCATAAAACTGTGTGGTAGCTGTATAAGGGACAAATCATTTATAACACTGTGTGGGTAGCTGTATAAGGGACAGATCATTCATAACACTGTGTGGGTAGCTGTATAAGGGACAGATCATTCATAACACTGTGTGGGTAGCTGTATAAGGGACAGATCATTCATAACACTGTGTGGGTAGCTGTATAAGGGACAGATCATTCATAACACTGTGTGGGTAGCTGTAGGGACAGATCATTCATAACACTGTGTGGGTAGCTGTATAAGGGACAGATCATTCATAACACTGTGTGGGTAGCTGTATAAGGGACAAATCATTCATAACACTGTGGGTAGCTGTATAAGGGACAGATCATTCATAACACTGTGGGTAGCTGTATAAGGGACAAATCATTCATAACACTGTGCGGGTAGCTGTATAAGGGACAGATCATTCATAACACTGTGTGGGTAGCTGTATAAGGGACAGATCATTCATAACACTGTGCGGGTAGCTGTATAAGGGACAGATCATTCATAACACTGTGTGGGTAGCTGTATAAGGGACAGATCATTCATAACACTGTGTGGGTAGCTGTATAAGGGACAGATCATTCATAACACTGTGTGGGTAGCTGTATAAGGGACAGATCATTCATAACTGTGTGGGTAGCTGTATAAGGGACAGATCATTCATTACACTGTGTGGGTAGCTGTAGGGACAGATCATTCATAACACTGTGTGGGTAGCTGTATAAGGGACAGATCATTCATAACACTGTGTGGGTAGCTGTATAAGGGACAGATCATTCATAACTGTGTGGGTAGCTGTATAAGGGACAGATCATTCATAACACTGTGTGGGTAGCTGTATAAGGGACAGATCATTCATAACTGTGTGGGTAGCTGTATAAGGGACAGATCATTCATAACACTGTGTGGGTAGCTGTAGGGACAGATCATTCATAACACTGTGTGGGTAGCTGTATAAGGGACAGATCATTCATAACACTGTGTGGGTAGCTGTAGGGACAGATCATTCATAACACTGTGTGGGTAGCTGTATAAGGGACAGATCATTCATAACACTGTGTGGGTAGCTGTATAAGGGACAAATCATTCATAACTGTGTGGGTAGCTGTATAAGGGACAGATCATTCATTACACTGTGTGGGTAGCTGTATAAGGGACAGATCATTCATAACACTGTGTGGGTAGCTGTATAAGGGACAGATCATTCATAAAACTGTGTGGGTAGCTGTATAAGGGACAGATCATTCATAACACTGTGCGGGTAGCTGTATAAGGGACAGAACATTCATAACACTGTGTGGGTAGCTGTATAAGGGACAGATCATTCATAAAAATGTGTGGGTAGCTGTATAAGGGACAGATCATTCATAACACTGTGTGGGTAGCTGTATAAGGGACAGATCATTCATAACACCGTGTGGGTAGCTGTATAAGGGACAGATCATTCATAACACTGTGTGGGTAGCTGTATAAGGGACAGATCATTCATAACACTGTGTGGGTAGCTGTATAAGGGACAAATCATTCATTACACTGTGTGGGTAGCTGTAGGGACAGATCATTCATAACACTGTGCGGGTAGCTGTATAAGGGACAGAACATTCATAACACTGTGTGGGTAGCTGTATAAGGGACAGATCATTCATAAAAATGTGCGGGTAGCTGTATAAGGGACAGATCATTCATAACACTGTGTGGGTAGCTGTATAAGGGACAGATCATTCATAACACTGTGCAGGTAGCTGTATAAGGGACAGAACATTCATAACACTGTGTGGGTAGCTGTATAAGGGACAGATCATTCATAACACTGTGGGTAGCTGTAGGGACAGATCATTCATAACACTGTGTGGGTAGCTGTATAAGGGACAGATCATTCATAAAACTGTGTGGGTAGCTGTATAAGGACAAATCATTTATAACACTGTGTGGGTAGCTGTATAAGGGACAGATCATTCATAACACTGTGTGGGTAGCTGTATAAGGGACAGATCATTCATAACACTGTGTGGGTAGCTGTATAAGGGACAGATCATTCATAACACTGTGTGGGTAGCTGTATAAGGGACAGATCATTCATAACACTGTGTGGGTAGCTGTAGGGACAGATCATTCATAACACTGTGTGGGTAGCTGTATAAGGGACAGATCATTCATAACACTGTGTGGGTAGCTGTATAAGGACAAATCATTCATAACACTGTGGGTAGCTGTATAAGGGACAGATCATTCATAACACTGTGGGTAGCTGTATAAGGGACAAATCATTCATAACACTGTGCGGGTAGCTGTATAAGGGACAGATCATTCATAACACTGTGTGGGTAGCTGTATAAGGGACAGATCATTCATTACACTGTGCGGGTAGCTGTATAAGGGACAGATCATTCATAACACTGTGTGGGTAGCTGTATAAGGGACAGATCATTCATAACACTGTGTGGGTAGCTGTATAAGGGACAGATCATTCATAACACTGTGTGGGTAGCTGTATAAGGACAGATCATTCATAACTGTGTGGGTAGCTGTATAAGGGACAGATCATTCATTACACTGTGTGGGTAGCTGTAGGGACAGATCATTCATAACACTGTGTGGGTAGCTGTATAAGGGACAGATCATTCATAACACTGTGTGGGTAGCTGTATAAGGGACAGATCATTCATAACTGTGTGGGTAGCTGTATAAGGGACAGATCATTCATAACACTGTGTGGGTAGCTGTATAAGGGACAGATCATTCATAACTGTGTGGGTAGCTGTATAAGGGACAGATCATTCATAACACTGTGTGGGTAGCTGTAGGGACAGATCATTCATACACTGTGTGGGTAGCTGTATAAGGGACAGATCATTCATAACACTGTGTGGGTAGCTGTAGGGACAGATCATTCATAACACTGTGTGGGTAGCTGTATAAGGACAGATCATTCATAACACTGTGTGGTAGCTGTATAAGGGACAAATCATTCATAACTGTGTGGGTAGCTGTATAAGGGACAGATCATTCATTACACTGTGTGGGTAGCTGTATAAGGGACAGATCATTCATAAAACTGTGTGGGTAGCTGTATAAGGGACAGATCATTCATAACACTGTGTGGGTAGCTGTAGGGACAGATCATTCATAACACTGTGTGGTAGCTGTATAAGGGACAAATCATTCATAACACCTGTGTGGGTAGCTGTAGGGACAGATCATTCAAAAACTGTGTGGGTAGCTGTATAAGGACAGATCATTCATAACACTGTGTGGGTAGCTGTATAAGGGACAGATCATTCATAACACTGTGTGGGTAGCTGCATAAGGGACAGATCATTCATAACACTGTGTGGGTAGCTGTAGGGACAGATCATTCATAACACTGTGTGGGTAGCTGTATAAGGGACAGATCATTCATAACACTGTGTGGGTAGCTGTAGGGACAGATCATTCATAACACTGTGTGGGTAGCTGTATAAGGGACAGATCATTCATAACACTGTGTGGGTAGCTGTATAAGGGACAAATCATTCATAACTGTGTGGGTAGCTGTATAAGGGACAGATCATTCATTACACTGTGTGGGTAGCTGTATAAGGGACAGATCATTCATAAAACTGTGTGGGTAGCTGTATAAGGGACAGATCATTCATACACTGTGTGGGTAGCTGTAGGGACAGATCATTCATAACACTGTGTGGGTAGCTGTATAAGGGACAAATCATTCATAACACTGTGTGGGTAGCTGTAGGGACAGATCATTCATAAAACTGTGTGGGTAGCTGTATAAGGGACAGATCATTCATAACACTGTGTGGGTAGCTGTATAAGGGACAGATCATTCATAACACTGTGTGGGTAGCTGCATAAGGGACAGATCATTCATAACACTGTGTGGGTAGCCGTATAAGGGAAGGAACATTAACCGCCTACCCCATAATACTCTTACCAAGTGTCTAGCTCAGTACTAGCTGTACAGGGAAAAGGACATTTCAGTTTGGCATAAAACTCTCGGCCTGCATAAGGTCTCTGTTTAAGACATGAGAGTAAGACTTACTGAAGTCTCGAGGGTTGGCCTGGGGTTTAAGACATGAGAGTAAGACTTACTGAAGTCTCGAGGGTTGGCCTGGGGTTTAAGACATGAGAGTAAGACTTACTGAAGTCTCGAGGGTTGGCCTGGGGTTTAAGACATGAGAGTAAGACTTACTGAAGTCTCGAGGGTTGGCCTGGGGTTTAAGACATGAGAGTAAGACTTACTGAAGTCTCGAGGGTTGGCCTGGGGTTTAAGACATGAGAGTAAGACTTACTGAAGTCTCGAGGTTGGCCTGGGTTAGGTTCCTGTTTAAGACATGAGAGTAAGACTTACTGAAGTCTCGAGGGTTGGCCTGGGGTTTAGACATGAGAGTAAGACTTACTGAAGTCTCGAGGGTTGGCCTGGAGTTTAAGACATGAGAGTAAGACTTACTGAAATCTCGAGGTTGGCCTGGGGTTTAAGACATGAGAGTAAGACTTACTGAAGTCTCGAGGGTTGGCCTGGGTTAGGTTCCTGTTTAAGACATGAGAGTAAGACTTACTGAAGTCTCGAGGGTTGGCCTGGGGTTTAAGACATGAGAGTAAGACTTACTGAAATCTCGAGGGTTGGCCTGGGGTTTAAGACATGAGAGTAAGACTTACTGAAGTCTCGAGGGTTGGCCTGGGGTTTAAGACATGAGAGTAAGACTTACTGAAGTCTCGAGGGTTGGCCTGAGGTTTAAGACATGAGAGTAAGACTTACTGAAGTCTCGAGGGTTGGCCTGGGTTAGGTTCCTGTTTAAGACATGAAAGTAAGACTTACTGAAGTCTCGAGGGTTGGCCTGGGGTTTAAGACATGAGAGTAAGACTTACTGAAGTCTCGAGGGTTGGCCTGGGGTTTAAGACATGAGAGTAAGACTTACTGTAGTCTCGGGGGTTGGTCTGGGTTAGGTTCCTGTTTAAGACATGAAAGTAAGACTTACTGAAGTCTCGAGGGTTGGCCTGGGTTAGGTTCCTGTTTAAGACATGAAAGTAAGACTTACTGAAGTCTCGAGGGTTGGCCTGGGGTTTAAGACACGAGAGTAAGACTTACTGAAGTCTCGAGGGTTGGCCTGCGTCAGGTCCCGGTAGAACTCGGTTCTGTGAGCCTTCTTCAGCCCAGTGCACAGCCCGAAGTCTGACAGTTTGATGTGTCCCTGCAACAACAGCAAGTCAGTACCATGCAGCCAAACAAACAAACAAACAAAAACAACAGCAAGCTCGGTCAGTATACGGATAAATCCAAACAAATAACAGCAAGTCTGTTCATAAAGAAAACAAAAACTCAACTTCAGTAACAACCAAAGATGGAGGCATTATTAATAATATCCCTGTGATTCTAGAAAAGTGTGTCATGTAGTGGTGAAGGCTTCAGGGTCTGGTTAAGCGTGACGGATAAGAGGTGACAGGTCAGGGGTGACAGGTCAGAGGTGACAGGTTAAGGTTACAGGTTAAGGGAGACAGGTCAGGGGTGACAGGTTAGGGATGAACACATACCCTGTAGTCAAGCAGCAGATTGTCGGGTTTGATGCCCCTGTGCATAAAAGGTTATGGGTGACAGGTTAGGGGTCACAGGGTAAGGGTGACAGGTTAGGGGTTACAGGTTAGGGGTGACAGGTTAGGGGTTTCAGGTTAGGGATGAACACATACCCTGGAGTCTAGCAGCAGATTGTCGGGTTTGATGTCCCTGTGGATGAAGCCCAGCTGGTGGATGGAGTCGATGGCCAGCGCAGTTTCTGTGATGTAAAACTGCGTCGCCTCTTCCGACAGCGTGTCTTTCTTCATCAGTAACGTCATCATGTCTCCTGGAAAATAGGAGAACAAAGTTAGCATCACATTGCCCCGCATCTCCATGATGAGGTAGAGGTTAAGGGTGAAGGGTTAAGTACTGACCTCCTGGGAGGAACTCCATGATGAGGTCGAGGTTAGGGGTGAAGGGTTAAGTACTGACCTCCTGGGAGGAACTCCATGATGAGGTCGAGGTTAGGGGTGAAGGGTTGAATACTGACCTCCTGGGAGGAACTCCATGATGAGGTAGAGGTTAGGGGTGAAGGGTTAAGTACTGACCTCCTGGGAGGAACTCCATGATGAGGTCGAGGTTAGGGGTGAAGGGTTGAATACTGACCTCCTGGGAGGAACTCCATGATGAGGTCGAGGTTAGGGGTGAAGGGTTGAATACTGACCTCCTGGGAGGAACTCCATGATGAGGTCGAGGTTAGGGGTGAAGGGTTGAATACTGACCTCCTGGGAGGAACTCCATGATGAGGTCAAGGTTAGGGGTGAAGGGTTAAGTACTGACCTCCTGGGAGGAACTCCATGATGAGGTCGAGGTTAGGGGTGAAGGGTTGAATACTGACCTCCTGGGAGGAACTCCATGATGAGGTAGAGGTTAGGGGTGAAGGGTTAAGTACTGACCTCCTGTGGGAGGAACTCCATGATGAGGTCGAGGTTAGGGGTGAAGGGTTGAATACTGACCTCCTGGGAGGAACTCCATGATGAGGTAGAGGTTAGGGGTGAAGGGTTAAGTACTGACCTCCTGGGAGGAACTCCATGATGAGGTCGAGGTTAGGGGTGAAGGGTTGAATACTGACCTCCTGGGAGGAACTCCATGATGAGGTAGAGGTTATGGGTGAAAGGTGAAAGGTTGAATACTGACCTCCTGGGAGGAACTCCATGATGAGGTAGAGGTTGATGGGGTCCTGGAAGGAGTAGAACATGCGCACGACCCACGGGTTGTCGGCCTCCACCAGAATGTCGCGCTCGGCGCGCACGTGAGCCACCTGCTCCTTCTCCAACATGTCCGCCTTCCGCAGAACCTTCATGGCGAAGATGTGTCCCGTGTCTTTCTTCTGTACTAGCCTCACCTGCAACATGCAACAGGTTAAGGGTCACGGGTCAGGGGTCACAGGTTAAGATGTGTCCCGTGTCTTTCTTCTGTACTAGCCTCACCTGCAACATGCAACAGGTTAAGGGTCATGGGTCAGGGGTCACAGGTCAAGATGTGTCCCATGTCTTTCTTTTGTACTAGTCTCACCTGGGGCAAGATGGGAAAGTAAAACTATAAGATCTTTACTAGTCTCACCTGGGGCAAGATGTGAAAACAAGACTATGGTGAGAGCTTATGGGTCACAGAATCAAAATGTGTCCCGTATCTTTTTTTTTTGTTCTTGTCACACCTGGTTTACGATATGAAAGTAAGACTTTAAGATTCACCACTAAGAGTTAGGTACGACAGGTAATACAAACTGAGCAATTTTTACCTCCCCAAAAGCTCCTCTGCCGATCACTTTGAGCGACTCGAAGTCGTCCACACCAAGTCTGGACCTCTTCAGTCTCAAGAATTCTGTTTCTTTGGCCGCATGTTGGTTTCTTCTTTCCTCTTTCTGTGGGAGAAAAATGTTTACAACTTCATCATCATCTGTTGGGCAAAAATTTTGAAATATAGAAAAACAAAAACTGAAATTGGCTTGGTCTCTGCATGCTTAATGTCTTAAGGATCTGATTATTCTTAATCTAGATAACAAACAGTAGCTGTAAACACCAGCCGCCGATAAACAAACAGCAGCTGATAAACAGCAACTAATAAACAAACAGCAGCTAATAAACAAACAGCTGATAAACAGTAGCTGTAAACACCAGCAGCTGATAAACAAACAACAGCTGATAAACAAACAGCAGCTGACAAATAGTAGCTGATAAACAAACAGCAGCTAATAAACAAACCACCTGATAAACAAACAGCAGCTGATAAACAAACAGTAGCTGATAAACAAACAACAGCTGATAAACAAACAGCAGCTGACAAACAGTAGCTGATAAACAAACAGCAGCTAATAAACAAACCACCTGATAAACAAACAGCAGCTGATAAACAAACAGCAACTGATAAACAAACAGCAACTAATAAACAAACAGTAGCTGATAAACAGTAGCTGTAAACACCAGCAGCTAATAAACAAACAGTAGCTGATAAACAAACAGCAACTAATAAACAAACAGTAGCTAATAAACAAACAACAGCTGATAAAGATATAAACTGCTAAACAAATCAAGTGATACACAGCAGGACCCACCTCCTCGATGGTCAGCCCCTCCTCCACCATTGTTTTCTCCAGTTTCTGCTGCCTGCACGAAATGAAAAAAATTTCAGTCAGAAGAAACGACAAGAACAGAAAAAAAAAGACAAGCTACTACATCGATAGCTTTCTAGGATGTGGGTCCGCATCTTTATCTGAATGTGTATAGCCAGTATAACTGCCCTTCAGCGTAACACACCAGCTTCTGTATCTGTATCTATATAGCCGGTATAACCGCCCTTGGGCGTAACACACCAGCTTCTGTATCTGTACAGCTAGTATAACCGCCTTCGGCGTAACACACAAGATTCTCTATCTGTATTTATATACATGTGTGTGAGTGCATGTGTGTGTGTGAGTGTGTATGTGTGTGAGTGCATGTGTGTGTGCGTGCGTATATGTGTGTGTATGTGCATGTGTGAGTGAATGTGTGTGTATGTGTGTGTGTGTGTGTGCGCGTGCGTATATGTGTGAGTGTGGGTGTGTGAGTGTGGGTGCGTGCGTATATGTGTGAGTGTGTATGTGTGTGAGTGTGTATGTGCATGTGTGAGTGTGTATGTGTGTGTGTATGTGTGTGTGCATGTGTGTGTGTGTGCGTACGTGTGCATGTGTGTGTTCATATGTGCTTGTGTGTACATGTGTGTGTGTGAGTGTGTATGTGTGTGGTGTGTGTGTGTGTGTGTGTGTGCGTACGTGTGTGTTCATATGTGATTGTGTGTACATGTGCGTGTGTGTGTGTGTTCATATGTGCTTGTGTGTACATGTGCGTGTGTTTGTGTGAGTGTGTGCATGTGTGTGTTCATATGTGAGTGCGTGTGTGTGTGTGTGTGTGTGTGTGTGTACATGTATATGTGTGTGTGTGTGTGAGTGCATGTGCGTGTGTGTGTGTTCATATGTGATTGTGTGTACATGTGCGTGTGTGAGTGCACGTGTGAGTGTGTATGTGTGTGTGCATGTGTGTGTGTGTGTGTGTGTGTGTGTGTGCGCACATGCGTATATGTGTGTGTGTGCGTGTATGACCCCACCTGCTCTCCCGTTCCTCATGCTGAATTTCCAGGTTGTGGTAGAAGTTCTCCAGTGTGACCTTGGCACGGGTGACCTTGTCCTGGGTGTGTGTGCTGATGGGGAAGTTCAGCGGATCCCCCGTGTTCGCCATCATAATCATCCTGGGTCAAAGGTAAAGGTTTGCCATTATAATCATCCTGGGTCAAAGGTAAAGGTTCGCCATTATAATCGCCCTGGGTCAAGGGTAAAGGTTCGCCATTATAATCGCCCTGGGTCAAGGGTAAAGGTTCGCCATTATAATCGTCCTGGGTCAAGGGTAAAGGTTCGCCATTATAATCATCCTGGGTCAAAGGTAAAAGTGCGCAATAATCATCCAGGGTCAAATGTAAAGGTTAAGCATCAGAATCCTCCTGGGTCAAAGGTAAACATCAGAATGTTTAATCCTCCTGGGGTCAAAGTTTAACATCACCATGATAATTATCCTCTTATGACTAGGGCCTGATTTACACAAGGAAAATTGTCTGATCACAATTCACCCTTGCTTTTCTTGCCACTTAACTACTGATTTTCAAAATGACGTTGCCTGAAAAGTAATGACGGCAATGATTTGAAATTTGGAGGCTTCATTCTACGGAGTTGTTCCTCAAAATAAATTTGACTGGTGCTTATTATTTCTGTAAGTTTCCCTGAACAGAAATGCCTCTAGTCTACTTTGCTTATTATTTTGCTACATCTCCGTGTACTAGTATGTCCCTGCGTCACGTGTTTCCCTGTGTGCATGTCAGTGTGTGTGAGTGTAGGTGTTTTCGTGTGTATGCTTTTTTTAGCTATAAGTATGCATTCGTATGTGTGTGTGTACATGCAATAGTCTGTGTTGTGTGCACGCGCACGGGTGTGCATGCATGTGTGCGTGTATGCATGTGTCTGTATTTTTGTGTGTGTGTACATGTGTTTATCATCAATATGTATAATGTGTGTGTGTGTGTGTGCGTGTATGCATGTGTGTGTGTGTGTATGCGTGTGTGTTTGTGTG
Organism: Branchiostoma floridae x Branchiostoma belcheri; assembly: GCA_019207045.1. Taxonomy (NCBI): domain Eukaryota; kingdom Metazoa; phylum Chordata; class Leptocardii; order Amphioxiformes; family Branchiostomatidae; genus Branchiostoma; species Branchiostoma floridae x Branchiostoma belcheri. The sequence goes on along the minus strand of CM033026.1, from coordinate 99,518 downwards.
TGTGCATACCTCTGCCTGGTGGGAACCAAACTAGATTGTGAAAGTACCCTTCTGTCCTGTTCTACCGTTCTGTCCTGTTCTACCGTTCTGTCCTGTTCTACCGTTCTGTCCTGTTCTACCGTTGTGTCCTGTTCTACCGTTGTGTCCTGTTCTACCGTTCTGTCCTGTTCTACCGTTCTGTCCTGTTCTACCGTTCTGTCCTGTTCTATCGTTCTGTCCTGGGTAGGAAACTACAGAATCACAGAACACAAGACTGTTAGGTCGGTCAGACTGCCCTCCCCATCCCAGGCCTGGTGCTTCCATCAAGTCGGGTGCCTTAGCCGGGTTCGTGCACCAACAGCTACAGTGACTGTTCCTCTGCGAGCTTATTTATAGTCTAACAAGGACAACGTCAATGCCAGCCCGTATCTGGAAAAGTGGCGGCTATCGCGGAGGCAGCCCGATGTTGGATAAACACCCGGCAGTGCCGCAGTGCCGATCCGGGCGCACGTCTTTATAAACATCATTATACAGCGGGAGGAGAAAACCTCTACACAGACAAAAACTCGCTCTTAAGGTGGACACCAAGTCACGGCTGACCTACCTTAAGACATTGGAGTCTGTGACTCTGTCGCGTCTTCAGGAGCTAGAGGACCAGACCCTTGGAGGCGCCGAGGCCACTTTCTCCTGCCCTGCCGCCTCACTCCGCCGGCTTACTCCGCGCAAACTGGTGGGGTGATGACAGAAAATAGTTCCCTGCTTTCAGTTCCTCAATTTGCAGAAATATTCACCTGTTTCCGTTTTAATCTGCCTACAGCACGGGATTTTGCAAGACAAATCTCCGGTGCAGGAAGAATAAGTCCCTTTATTGGAGCAGAAATGCGGCCCTTGTGGCGGAGTGATACAATACGGCCTGGGTGCATCAGCAAAGATTTACCAACAAATCCCAAAATCGCCTGACGCTTTTTCCAGTCATAAGGCGCCAAGTGCAGACCCCCAGCGATGTGATTTCAATCCAGGTATGTTTGGGTAAAAAAGAAAACCAAAACTCGATGATAACTGAAAACTGAGTGTGCACTTCCGGAATCATGGTTTTCGACCTTTGAACTATGACCTAACACAGAGCGCTGTGGTGCACGATGCTGGACTCTCGAGCTCTCCAAGCAGAGGTTGGGAGGTTGGTGGGAGTGTCGTGGCCTTTTCTCTCTTTCCCACCACGGTTCTCAAAGAACATCCCCTCGTCTTCTGAGCCTCTGATTTATAGGTGCGGAGGTCGGACAGAAAAGGTCACAATCATTCCCACCAAACCTCTACTTGAAGAGTTGCTAGGCTACCAGTACTGGCAGTTGCGCCTGGCCGACTATTAAAAACCCCACAGTGCCGAAATCTCATGACAAAAATATCGCTGTGGCTATTGACACACTCAGTGTGCCAATAGCCAAACAGGCTATTGACACACCGAGATGCCAACCAGCCAATCAGAGCTTGTAACATGCCTTTCCGGCAATATTTTACACAAGCAATAGTTGATTAGACATTGTTCGGAAGATTAGACATTGGAATCTTTGAATCTTGGAATGAACGGACGTATTCAAGTTATGCCCTACATCTGGATACCTAATAATACAGCCGTCATCGTGTATGTTTGACGTAGCGTAGTGGATAGAGCGTTGACCCGGGAATTCATGATACCAGCTCCGACCCGGTTCGAGTCCACGCCGGAGTTTTTTAAATTTTTTTTTTTTTTTTCAATTTTTCTTGTCCCTTTTTAAACATCCATTTGATATAAGAATATTTTATATATAAACAACTTTTAAAGTTTCTGTTAACAATATATAAACAACTTTTAAAACTTTTAAAGTTTCTGTTAACAATATATAAACAACTTTTAAAGTTTCTGTTAACAATATAAACCAAAAATAACACTGACCACAAAACATGTCATAATTTTCGGCCGTGTGGTTCCGGCGCTATCGGCAGCGACTCGGAAGAATATTTCTTTCACATTAAAAATAATGGAGGTAAAACAACAACTATAACTTCGCTTCCTTAGTGATATAAGTTTTGAGGCCGAAAATTCTCCAATACGGCAGGAATTCGTCGGTAAACACAGCTGAAAACGTGTTCCTAACCGATCCAACATGGCTGCCATGATGATCACATGCGGTGACAGTAAAACTAGCACCCTATATGATAGCAGATTCCGATGTTTAAAATTGTGCCGTAAACACGTGAAAGAGATCGTATTTTGGGTTGATAATGGACACAGGATGCCATTTGTATTTTTCAGAGTGTTGATTGTCAAATATAATCGTAAGATTTCCTCATTTTAGTGGTTTCTATCACTGGGTGTGTCAATAGCCTAACAGGCTATCGACACACTCAGTGTGCCAATAGCCTAAACAGGCTATCGACACACTCAGTGTGTCAATAGCCTGTTAGGCTATTGACACACTGGGTGTGTCAATAGCCTCGCTCCAAAAATATTGTTCTCCTTACAGCGGGCGAAGATAGTCTGACTGAGACAACTTTTTGTTCGGGACAATTGATTTTCTGTATTCTGCCTGTTTCCACGAATCTCTGTCTTCCGGGAAGGATGTAAATTAAAAACGGGGTCCCGTGCTCGAGGAGGCGCCTCGACCACGTTAATCAGCCTCATTACTCACTTTGGGTACCTGCCTATGGCACTGGCTGAAAACAGCAGCTCAGTTCTGCAGTCCCTTTCCAGTTTACCCCAGTCTTCGAGCATGGGCCCCACATTGTTGCAGCATATTGCAATTTGGTCTGGCTATAGACGTGTATGTGTGGTCTGGCTATAGACGTGTATGTGTGGTCTGGCTATAGACGTGTATGTGTGGTCTGGCTAGAGACGTGTATGTGAGTTAGCCTCCATAGAAGGCTTTCTAAGGTCCCAGAAAGCCTGCTATGGAGGCTATATGTGAGTGCAGTGTGCGTGAAAAGTATTGTAAGCTCTGAACAAACGAATGTTTAATCTGTATAAAATTTTCCATAAAAATATTGAAACGAACTTATTGTCTCTCTAACCGCTTCAATTCGTCTGTAGTTGGTCTCCTGTGCCCTTCCATCTCCCTTTGTGCCTCACGTTTCACCCTCGCTGCTGTTTCCAGTTTGTCGGCTTTTGTACACTGAAGGCGGTTGCAGTTCAACTTTCCTTTCTCCGATCACTTTTGTCGTTTGCTCTCATTAGTAGTTCTCATTCTCTTCTTCTTAATTGTTCAAAACGAACTTTAAAATCATCGGCGGGTTGTTCCTGTAACGCACACAACCAGTCGAACCGCAGAGCTCTATGCGCATCCGTTCTGCGCAGCCTTCTCTGGACAGGTCATAGGCCAGAACGCAGTTTGTCCTGGTTTGACCCCGCTGCATGCGTATAAACAACTGCCTGTTGTGCAACAAAAAGACCTCAGACCTACATAATGTTTATACTTTTTCACATCTACAGGATTTGCCCAGCACAGCCATGTGGATATTTATTGCAAAAGTTCAGCCAACGTTGTGGCCCCCGAAACAAAGCAATTTTCGGTCTGTGTATTTGTGATTATCTTTTCTCCAGTTGGCCGGGACACAATCAGTTTTGTCCACAGTCGGACAGTCCAGTTCCTCACCTTTACATTGATACCAATCTTGAAGGGTAAATTTTAGGAGAAACGGTTTTGCCCCCCAAAAAACTACAGCCATGTCAAATTCCCCGGCGTCTTTTTTCGAATGAGAAACCACACACACTGATCTTTCACTTAGCTTTACAAAAGTCAGACATGATGTTTTGACATCATTACGCTTGCACATGAATCCTACTTATTCTTGCTTCTGGATAATGTTAGTTTTATTTTGGTGGGTTTCCCGAAATCTATTTGCGAAGGCAAGACTTGAGCCGTTAGTTATATCAACTTTTCCAAATGCTGGTTGAACTTGCAACATTAGGCCTGACCCCCGCGGCACGAACATGGAACGTACCGGCTGGGTTCCACCGTTCGAACCCAAGTTCGGGCCAGGAGTTCGAAACAGATTGACTAAAAATATGATGAATCTGAAAAACTCTTACTTTGTACTAAAACTCTGTGTCTATGTGCGTTTGATTACCATCATGCCACTTATTATATTGCATGTGACAGCCGCACCCATTCAGATTCTTGTACCAAGAAATGAGGTCTGTGACACAATGCGAAATGTACAAAAATTGGGTCCGTCCGCAGGGTAGTGCTCTTGGTAGCTACAACCAGACTGAAACTTCACCACTGTGATTTGCGCATGTTCGCAGTTAATTTGGGGCAAAACCGTTTCTCCTAAAATGTACCCTTCAAGTTTGGTATCAATGTAAAGGTGAGGAACTGGACTGTCCGACTGTGGACAAAACTGATTGTGTCCCGGCCAACTGGAGAAAAGATAATCACAAATACACAGACCGAAAATTGCTTTTATTTGAGGGGCCACAACGTTGGCTGATCTTTTGCAATGCAATAAATATCCACTTGGCTGTGCTGGGCAAATCATGTAGATACGAAAAAGTATAAACATTATGTATATGTAAGGTGTCTTTGTTGCAAAATAAGCTGTTGTTTACACCCATGCAGCGGGGTCAGTCCGTGACCCGCCGTAAGCCGTATTTCAGAGAACAACGCGTTCTACGGTGACCTGCGGTGCGACTGCAACATTCTGGGACTATCTCCTAAAGGTCAGAGGTCACCCAGGAGATGAACAGAAACAAAAACTGCACCGAATGCTTCACTTCAGTCTTTATTCAACATTTACAAAATCATTCGATACATGCGAAATGGAACTTCAGTGGTTTTGGTTTTAACCAGTCAGCGACGTTCCAGTGAACATGCCTGACCAATGGCCTTGCAGTTAACAAGTGCCTTTATCCTGACCAATGGCCTTGCAGTTAACAAGTGCCTTTATCCTGACCAATGGCCTTGCAGTTAACAAGTGCCTTTATCCTGACCAATGGCCTTGCAGTTAACAAGTGCCTTTTGCCTGACCAATGGCCTTGCAGTTAACAAGTGCCTTTAGCCTGACCAATGGCCTTGCAGTTAACAAGTGCCTTTATCCAGACCAATGGCCTTGCAGTTGACAAGTGCCTTTATTCTGACCAATGGCCTTGTAGTTAACAGTTAACAAGTGCCTTTATTCTGACCAATGGCCTTGCAGTTGACAAGTGTCTTTATCCTGACCAATGGCAACAGGCCTTATGAAAAATGTCTCAGATGAGCTAACCTGTACATATAACACCACTGTATGTAGGGCAATTGTGGGACTCAAGAACAGGCTAGTATGTACAGGTATATACAGGTGTTCTGTGCCTGTACAGTGTATATGACTATACAGACTTCCCTTCACTAGACAAAAAGTTTAACACAAAACTATACAGAATTTCTGCATGAGACAAGCTGAGCAGGAATGTCGCGTCACGTGTTCTTGTCTGACATCTCCAGATCAGGCTCTGTACTTTTGGATTCACTTTCTACCACATCAGTTTTCTGTTTTACAGTGTTATTTTCACTTTCTATATCACTTGCACTTTCCACAGTGTCAGTTTCACTTTCCACAATGTCTGTCTCACTCTCGTCCTCGGATAACCAAGTCACTTCTGCCCGCTCTGTCTGCTGGAGGGGTGCAGGGTTCGGTCTTGCTTCCTGTGTGGCATCTTGGCTTATTCCTGCACCTGTTCCTTCCAACTTAGGATGTGTGGCATCTTGTCTTATTCCTTCACCTGTTCCTTCCACCTTAGGATGTGTGGCATCTTGGCTTATTCCTGCACCTGTTCCTTCCTCCTTAGGATGTGTGGCATCTTGTCTTATTCCTGCACCTGTTCCTTCCACCTTATGAAGTGTTGCATCTTGTCTTATTCCTGCACTGACAGCAGTGTCTGGCAGCTGAGAAGCAGGTTGTCTTGTTTCTGTGCATGTGTCTGTTTGTTTCTCATGTTTCACCAGTTCTTGGGTATCATGTTTCACCAGTTCCTGGGTATCATGTTTCACCAGTTCCTGGGTGTCATGTTTCACCAGTTCTTGGGTATCATGTTTCACCAGTTCCTGGGTATCATGTTTCACCAGTTCCTGGGTATCATGTTTCACCAGTTCCTGGGTATCATGTTTCACCAGTTCCTGTGTGTCAGCTTGAGGAGTTTGCTCCTCGATGCAGGCACCTGGCTGTGAAACGGCCTCCTCACGTCTGACTCCCTCGCTGTGTAGCTCTGCTGTCTTCTGTGCTTCCTTACCCTCTGGCCCATCCCTACCCTGCGGCCCCTCTGGCCCATCCCTACCCTGCGGCCCCTCTGGCCCACCCCTACCCTGCGGCCCCTCTAGTCCACCCTTCCCTGCGGCCCCTCTGGCCCACCCCTACCCTGCGGCCCCTCTGGCCCACCCCTACCCTGCGGCCCCTCTGGCCCACCCCTACCCTGCGCCCCTCTGGCCCATCCCTACCCTGCGGTCCATCTAGTCCATCCCTTCCCTGCAGCCCCTCTAGCCCATCCCTTCCCTGCAGCCCCTCTAGTCCATCCCTTCCCTGCGACCCCTCTGGCCCATCCTTACCAGCCGACCCCTCTGGCCCATCCCTTCCCTGCTGCCCCTCTAGTCCATCCCTTCCCTGCGGCCCCTCTAGTCCATCCTGCGGCCCCTCTAGTCCACCCCTTCCCTGCTGCCCCTCTAGTCCATCCCTTCCCTGCGGCCCTTGTGGCCCATGCCTGCCCTGCGGCCCATGTGGCCCATCCCTGCCCTGCGACCCCTCTAGTCCACCCCTTCCCTGTGGCCCCTCTAGTCCATCCCTACCAGCCGGCCCCTCTAGTCCATCCCTGCCCTGCGGCCCTTGTGGCCCATCCCTGCCCTGCGACCCCTCTAGTCCACCCCTTCCCTGCGGCCCCTCTAGTCCACCCCTACCAGCCGGCCCCTCTAGTCCACCCCTACCAGCCGGCCCCTGTGGTTGACGTGTCCTATCACTAGTGTCAGGTGCAGTAGTTCCTGTTGGAGGCCTATCACTAGTGTCAGGTGCAGTAGTTCCTGTTGGAGACTTGTCTGTAAGAAGTGGTGCAGTAGTTCCTGTTGGAGGCTTGTCTGTAAGAAGTGGTGCAGTAGTTCCTGTTGGAGACTTGTATGTAAGAAGTGGCATCTGTCTGGGAATGTACGGCGGTGGGGGCTTCTCCTCCCTGCGACCTTCAGCTGGTCGTGTGACCTTGAGCTTTGTGCTGATCTCAAGAAGTTCCCTCAGACCCTTGTTCTCCACCTGCAGGGACATAAACAGCATGACAGCACAAGGTCACGGGAGCTGCTCACATGACAGCACAAGGTCACGGGAGCTGATCACATGACAGCACAGGGTCACGGGAGCTGCTGACATGACAGCACAAGGTCATGGGAGCTGCTCACATGACAGCACAAGGTCACAGGAGCTGCTCACATGACAGCAAAAGGTCACGGCAGCTGCTCACATGACAGCACAAGGTCACGGGAGCTGCTCGAGAGAGAATGGTTTACAATGTGATAAAAACTGTGGCTGTGGTCATGGAAGCTGCCTCACATTACAAAAGAAGGTGAGGGAGCTGTCTCACAAACCAAATATCATCAATATCCATCCGGGTTCTGACCAACCTCTGCCCGATGTTGTAATAAGGACACCAACACCAGGACTGTGCACCTACAAGGTGTGATGCAACCTGATGTTGTTATGACAGCTGGAAAACAACTTATTTTATCAGCTTTGGTGGGTTTTGCTTAAAATACCCTGGAACAGTAAGCTTCCCACCTCTAGCTGTGCCACTCTCTCCTGTTCCTTAGCAACACAATCGTCATCAACGGCAATGGCCTTGGCCATGACAGCCGCCATCTCGCAGATCTTCTCAATCTTGTTCTGGACTTCCTGAAACACCAACAAATCACATGTCAGTCTCACGAAACAGCAACATAACACATGTCAGTCTCATGGAACACCAACAAAACACATGTCAGTCTCACGAAACAGCAACAAAACACATGTCAGTCTCATGGAACAGCAACATCCAGCCGATTTGTTTGTTTGTTTGTTTATTACCTCACCTGTGGAGAGGCAGCCAGCTGCAGCCGTGTCCAGGGCTTGTCCAGCCGATTTGTTTGTTTGTTTGTTTGTTTATTACCTCACCTGTGGAGAGGCAGCCAGCTGCAGTCGTGTCCAGGGCTAGTCCAGCGGGTTTGTTTGTTTGTTTGTTTGTTTGTTTATTACCTCACCTGTGGAGAGGCAGCCAGTTGCAGCCGTGTCCAGCCGATTTGTTTGTTTGTTTGTTTATTACCTCACCTGTGGAGAGGCAGCCAGCTGCAGCCTTGTCCAGCCGATTTGTTTGTTTGTTTGTTTGTTTAATACCTCACCTGTGGAGAGGCAGCCAGCTGCAGCCTTGTCCAGCCGATTTGTTTGTTTGTTTGTTTGTTTAATACCTCACCTGTGGAGAGGCAGCCAGCTGCAGCCTTGTCCAGCCGGTTTGTTTGTTTGTTTGTTTGTTTATTTCCTCACCTGTGGAGAGGCAGCCAGCTGCAGCCGTGTCCAGGGCTTGTCCAGCCGGTTTGCCACCACCAGTTTCAGAACCTGCTCCCGGTATTTACTCATGATCAGCTCCAGGGCCGCCTGGTGCTCCTGGAGGGAAACCCGCAACTCCTGTGGAAACATAACAAACAAATAAACAAACAAACAAGGCTTCTTACATACACAACTCCTGAAGAAACATAACAAACAAATAAACAAAGAAGGCTTCTTACATACACAACTCCTGAAGAAACATGAACAAATAAATAAGCAGGGCTCCTTACACTCACAGCTCCTGCAGAAACACAATAAACAAACAAACAAGGGGCCTTCTTACACAAACAACTCCTGTGGAAACACAATAAACAAACAAACAAACAAACAAGGGGCATTCTTACACACAACTCCTGCAGAAACACAATAAACAAACAAACATGGTTTCTTACACACACAATTCCTGCAAAAACACAATAAACAAATTAACAAGGGGCCTTCTAATATTGTGGGAACGCAAGAGGGCCTTTGGATCTGCCGGTTCTCCTGTGCAGGTGTTTGTTTGTTTGTTTGTTTGTTACCTTGTTCTCCTGCTGCAGCTCCCGTATCTGCCGGTTCTCCTGTGCAGGTGTTTGTTTGTTTGTTTGTTTGTTTGTTTGTTACCTTGTTCTCCTGCTGGAGTTCCCTGATCTGCCGGTTCTCCTGCTGGATGCCGAGGATCAGCGTGGAGCGCGGCTTGTGTCTCGCCACTTCGTTCAGCTCATTCATGTCCTCCTGGTACTGTGGGGTCAAGAAGGGCAATCATTGACTCATTAACTAATCCTGGCTGTCACTAACTCATTAACTAATCCTGGCTGGCACTAACTTGTTCTAATTTACGTATGTGTTTCATGGTGTTGATGCACTAGTTCTAATGTACGTACATGTTTCATGGCGTCGATGCACTAGTTCTAATGTACGTAAGTGTTTCATGGCGTCGATGCACTAGTTCTAATGTACGTACGTGTTTCATGGCGTCGATGCACTAGTTCTAATGTACGTACGTGTTTCATGGCATCGATGCACTAGTTCTAACGTATGTACGTGTTTCATGGCGTAGATGCGCTAGTTCTAATGTACGTACATGTTTCATGGCGTCGATGCGGTAGTTCTAATGTACGTACGTGTTTCATGGCGTCGATGCACTAGTTCTAATGTACGTACATGTTTCATGGCGTCGATGCACTAGTTCTAAAGTACGTACGTGTTTTATGCCGTCAATGCACTAGTTCTAATGTACGTACGTGTTTCATGGCATCGATGCACTAGTTCTAATGTACGTACATGTTTCATGGCGTCGATGCGCTAGTTCTAATGTACGTACGTGTTTCATGGCGTCAATGCACTAGTTCTAAAGTACGTACGTGTTTCATGGCGTCAATGCACTAGTTCTAATGTACGTGCGTGTTTCATGGCATCGATGCACTAGTTCTAATGTACGTACATGTTTCATGGCGTCGATGCACTAGTTCTAACGTAGGTACGTGTTTCATGGCATCGATGCACTAGTTCTAACGTAGGTACGTGTTTCATGGCGTCAATGCACTAGTTCTAACGTACGTACGTGTTTCATGGCGTCGATGCACTAGTTCTAACGTACGTACGTGTTTCATGGCGTCGATGCACTAGTTCTAACGTAGGTACGTGTTTCATGGCGTCAATGCGCTAGTTCTAACGTACGTACGTGTTTCATGGCGTCGATGCACTAGTTCTAACGTAGGTACGTGTTTCATGGCATCGATGCACTAGTTCTAACGTAGGTACGTGTTTCATGGCATCGATGCACTAGTTCTAACGTACGTACGTGTTTCATGGCATCGATGCACTAGTTCTAATGTACGTACGTGTTTCATGGCGTGGATGCGCTAGTTCTAATGTACGTACATGTTTCATGGCGTCGACGCACTAGTTCTAACGTACGTACGTGTATCATGGCGTCAATGCACTAGTTTTAACGTACGTACGTGTTTTATGGCGTTGATGCGCTAGTTCTAACGTACATACGTGTTTTATGGCGTTGATGCGCTAGTTCTAATGTACGTACGTGTTTCATGGCGTCGATGCGCTTGTTGAGGACCGTAGCCTGACCAATCAGACCGTCCGCCGCCGTGTCGTGGTCCCGCAGTCGGTCCACGAGCTTCTTCGTCTCCGACAGAATCTGGTCGATCGTCAGCGTCATGGTTACGGCTGGGGCAAACAAACAAACAAAGTCAGGTGACAAGAGCGGAAATTCAACCCTTTAAATTAAACTTCCATTTATCTCTACAATATCTTTCTTAGCTTTTAGGCTTTTTCCATCCTTCTAAATACCAAAAACCTCAACCTACAGTACTCCTACCTCTTTGGCAACATATCGGTCTAATGTTGACCAGCAGGCCGAGACTGAGAGTCGGAGTTAGCCAGGCATGAGTCCAACATATCGGTATGGATCCAATGTATTCAAATTATATGACTGTAAATGAGTTTAAAACAAAGCTTGACAAACTATGGGAGAGCAAAAAGTACACTCTGCAAGTGTGAAGATCGGGATCTACAGGCGTCGTCTTCTTCCCGAGGATGGTAGTCAACGGGCCACTTTGGTCAGTCCCAGAAATTATAATAAGCATAATTTCTTTACATCAGGGTTCTAGCTCGTGCATTTCAGCGTAGTGGGCCACTACCCTAAGATTTGTGACCACTATGCTAAAATAAGGGCCACTACACTAATTTCTAAGTAGTGTAGTGGTGTTTTGGTATCATTTGCATTTGCTTGATCAACAATGTCTAATCAATGTCTGAACAATGAAAAATGATGATGTGCCATTCAAAACTGACCAAAAAATCCTTCAAATTACTTGTGATGTTAACAGATTGCCAACTTTTAACTCTACATTGTCAAAATCTCACTGTTGAAGGGCCAAGAACTCCCTTCCACAACAATCTCCTGATTGGTCGCTTTGCTACCATGCCATTCCCACTACGCTAAAAAAATGAAATCCTGGCTAGAACCCTGTACATGTTGGTTTAAAAAAAATAGAGTTGTTTGTTGGCACGTGAGCTGGTCGGGTAGCTTTCACGAGATTTTCAGTGCAAAGGGTGAGAAAAGGAAGGGGATTTCTACTCTACTCTAGACTATATACTATGTAGCTCTACTCTTCATGGAACGTTGAAAGGGGGAGGGGGGTGGCGGCACTTCCGGTGCGAGGGAAACTTTATTTACCCCATATTTTCCTCTCAGCTGTTCGTGACCTGTGTCAGAATCTCTCCTCGAACAACCCACCTGCGTGTTTGCGTACAAAGTAAAAGTATTCCGACTGTGTCTCGTCTTAAACGTGGTGAGAAACTCCACAAAAACTTACCGATCTTCTACCCAAGCCTTCTTCTGACGACACGGACGGGGTCACCAACCGGGTCACGGGCACGAACATTGCCGAAGATAGCCGTTTCATCCCGAACATTACCGACCGATCGTCGGGATGCCGAACATGACGTCATGTTATCGATACGTTGGCAGCGACACCTGCCTGTTGTAGGTAAAACTGCATACAGCGTAAAGTGTGCTGAGTAGGGCTGGGTACCGGTACAGAAAATTCACTTGTACGGTCCAGGTCCAGAGGATCAGGTCCAGGTCCCAAGGAGGTTAAAAAAAGGTTTTTAATCTCCTTGAGGTCCGGACCTGAACATGTTGGTGAAACCAAGGAGGTTTAACCTCGGTTGTTGGTCCGTTTCGCTAGCTTGTTGGAGTATCCGAACGACCATTTGCGTTATAAAATTCTCAGTCTTCATGTAAACAATGTTCACTTTTAAATTATAACTGCTTTTTTTAGACCAGGTATGACTGTAGAGACTTAGTAAAAATGACAACCAACTCTCCTCTACTTCGCTCTTTTTTCTTGGGACGGTAAGTCCCCTAGTTTATTAGTGCTGACCGATATAATCTGTTCATTTTCGACTCGGTCCAACATCCGGTCTACTGATTTTTTCAGGGCACACGGTACGCCGTTCCGGTAGTCACCGCACCCACCCCAAGCGCTGAGGTCTTTTCATTCAACCTGTCTTCAGAAGAAGTCCACGTCGTGCTCTCATTAATCACCTGTACATTCTCACCTGAGAACCTTTTATACACTCCAGAGCCTTACATTCCCATATATGTTGCCGAGCTACGCCGGAGAGGTCGGACGGAGGTAGCGGGAGAGCTTTAGAGAAGCAGAGAGACATGGGCGGAAGTGACTTGAGGGTGTTTGATTTTAAGTGGATGGTACAAAAGTATGAAGAGGGTATGGAAAGACAGGCCTATGCAGCTGGGAACTAAATGGAAATTCATAATGCGTCTGAACTTTGTGAGGTTTCGTACGGTTCAGAAACTTGTCAAGCAACATCAAGAGAAATAGCTTGACACCATCCTGAGACAGTAACAACACATCTTGAACTGGGAACATGGAAATGAATCCCGTTTATTGTTGCGTTCGTCAAGCGCGGGTGAGGTGGCTAGGCCTGGCCTACCGCGGATGGCTCTGAACTCGGTTTCTCAAGGGAAAAGACAGGGGAGGGCGGCAAATGAACTGGAATGTCTGGCGGGGCTTGGATAAAGTAGGATTTATTTGGGAAGACACTGGATTGCAGGGATTGGAAAACTGTGGTAGCCCGCATCAAAGGTAGCTGGGATGTGGCGAAGAAGATGTTGGGTGAGTTTAGGGCGGCCTACTGAACATTCGCTGATCCAGCGGCGCGGACAACAAGATTGGTATAGCCTATGTTCATATGTCAGGCCGTCCCCGTTGCCGGGGATGTGTTGTACGAGAGACGTGAGAGGGTTAACGTTTGGGCAAGTAAGGGCATTAAAACACCCGCCCACCCGCCTCTTTTTCCGTTTTCTGCTCGTAGAGTGACCCTTCGGTCGACACTCCGGACTTTTTTTGCCCATACCTAACCTTCTTCCGGTGTTTCGCCTTGGGTCACTTCGGATATTCATACGGTACAAAATCCGTTCCTGCAGTTCCAAAAAAAGGTGCCCAAACAACCTACCACTAGAAATCAAGACAAAAACTGTATTGTGGACTGCCACCAAGGCGACAAAATTACAATCATTTCTTCATTTTGCCAACAACTAGCAACCATCCCATGACCCACCCAATAAACAACAAACACCCGTCTCTTCTGCATCTCGCAGGCCGTGGCCAGGTCAGGGCCAGATGTTTCTAGCCGTCAACAATCATTAGTGCTAATTTGCATCATTAATGATAAAATGCTACAATAGCCTTCTTTGCTGAGGTATGACTTTCATCCTTCGGACAGCTTTTTTTTTTCTGGGTAAAGAAGATCATTAACTGGTATGATTCATGCAAATCAACTTCAATGGAGACCTTTATAATACATGACATCGGAATGTGTTTATTTTCTACATAACATTGCACGTGAGAGTTGCATGGACGGCCGTCTGTACCTAACACTGACGGGAATTCGAGAAGTAAAGAAAACTGTTGCATTTCATCATCTACATGTATATAACAAAAAACAAGACCATATACATTGAAGAAAGACATCAAGGTACTAGTAGTAAGATACAAAAATGTTCTATCTACTTGCTCAAGCAGCTTTTATCTTGCACCTAGAAGATATTTTCTGCCTGTCTTTTCCTGAGCACATTTCCCTCATCTTCCCCACATGGCTAAAGCTGAAGTGGGTTTAATATTCATCTTCTCTTGTCTCCCAGAACAAAAGTGCTCAGGACAGACAGAATATCTGTCTCTTAAATGCAAACTCAAAAGAAATACATAGAATTCAGTGCTTTACAGTTAAAACAATAATGTCTCTAACTTTGAAAAATACAAAATATACAAGTTTTTGTTCCCCTATTTATCACGCATTCAATTCTGAGGAATTTGGCACGTGGGCCAATGTACAGTAAGTGAGAAATGGAATGAATTGGTATGAAATGGAACAAAATGGAATGAAATGGAACAAAATGGAATGAAATGGAATGTACAGAAGTGCAAAATGGAACAAAATATGAAGCATCATGAAATACAGTCGACGGAAATATAAAAAAACTTTACGGTGAAAGGATTAAAATACAGAAGTTGCCATGTTCCCATCTATATGAGAATTTAGCTACCAGTTAAAAACAGATTCGAGCTGTCGTTAAACTTCCTCCAGCGGCCGATGGTCCCGATTGGTTCCTTTCCAGTTCACCTCCACCAATCGGAACGCCCGTAGCACCACGGCAACCTGCAGAGCCACGCCCCGTAAGATGTCGATGAGCGGGCTGAAGACTGTCTTGGTTGCCGTGGCAACGTTCCACATGAGCATGAGGCCCGGCTGGAGGAAGCTGTTGAACAGGGCGGCCACCAGCGGCTTGAAGAGGTGGTCGCCCATGACAACCAACAGACCAATCAGCAGGTTCTGCACCAGCTGGCGGAACAGGAAGCGCGAGAGTTCCACGGTCAGGATCACGAACACATCCACCAGCAGACGCAGAGCTCCGAACAGTTCCCGCACGCCGTGCCGGCACGTACACCTCCGACCTGGACAACAAACAACAAACAAACAAACAACTCACACCCGAACATCTCCTGCCGCCGCGCCGCACGTACACCTCCGACCTGGACAACAAACAAACAAACAAACAAACAAACTCACACCCGAACATCTCCTGCACGCCGCGCCACACATACACCTCCGACCTGGACAACAACACACAACAAACAACAAACTCACACCCAAACATCTCCTGCACGCCGCGCCGCACGTACACCTCCACCTGGAGAACAAGACAAACAAACAAACAAACACTCACACCCAAACATCTCCACACGCCGCGCCGCCCGTACACCTTCACACCTCCGACCTGGAGAACAAACAACAACAAACAAACTCACACCCAAACATCTCCTCACGCCGCGCCACACATACACCTCCGACCTGGACAACAAACAAACAACAACAAACTCACACCCAACACATCTCCAGCACGCCGCGCCGCACGTACACCTCCGACCGAAACAAACAAACAAACAACAAACAAACTCACACCCAAACTCCCTCCCGCACCGCGCCGCACTTACACCTCCGACCTGGAGACAAACAACAAACAAACTCACACCCAAACATCTCCCTTCGCACGCGCGCGACGCACGTACACCTCCGACCTAAACAAACAAACAAACAAACAAACTCACACCCAAACATCTCCTGCACGCCGCGACGCACGTACACCTCCGACCTAAACAAACAATCAAACAAGCAAACAAACAAACTCACACCCAAACATCTCCTGCACGCCGTGCTGGATGTTAACCTCTTACCTAAACAAACAAACAAACAAACTCGAATAATCAAACACACCAACTCACAATCCCTAACCCAAACACACAAACTCACAATCCCTAACCCAAACACACAAACTCACAAACAAACTGTTATAACCCAAACTCACAAACTCCAACCCAGACATACACCATCCGACTGGTTAACCCAGGGGAGGGCTACAACCTTTGCCAATAGAGGTGAACACACGGAGAAACAAACAAACATACGTACTTGTCAGCGATGGTTGGCATGACGGCGTGTCCATTGCCCTCCTGAGCGTAGAGATACTTAACAGTTCCCTGGTGGAACGGGTACACAGACCTGCACATAAACAAACAAGCAAACAAACAGTAAGGGTTATGGTGCACAGACCTGCACATAAACAAACAAACAACAAACAAACAAACAGTAAGGGTTAGGGTACTCAGACTTGTACAGGGGTTTAGGGTAAGGGTTGGGTACACAGACCTGCAGAGGGGTTAGGGTAAGGGTTAGGGTACACAGACCTGCACAGGGGGTTAGGGTAAGGGTTAGGGTACACAGACCTGCAGAGGGGGTTAGGGTAAGGTTAGGGTACACAGACCTGCAGAGGGGGGTTAGGGTAAGGGTTAGGGTACACAGACCTGCAGAGGGGGTTAGGGTAAGGGTTAGGGTACACAGACCTACAGAGGGGTTAGGGTAAGGGTTAGGGTACACAGACCTACAGAGGGGGTTAGGGTAAGGGTTAGGGTACACAGACCTGCAGAGGGGGTAGGGTAAGGTTAGGGTACACAGACCTACAGAGGGGGTAGGGTAAGGGTTAGGGTACACAGACCTGCAGAGGGGGTTAGGGTAAGGGTTAGGGTACACAGACCTGCAGAGGGGGTTAGGGTAAGGGTTAGGGTACAAAGACCTGCAGAGGGGGTTAGGGTAAGGTTAGGGTACAAAGACCTGCAGAGGGGGTTAGGGTAAGGGTTAGGGTACAAAGACCTGCAGAGGGGGTTAGGGTAAGGGTTAGGGTACACAGACCTGCACAGGGGTTTGGGGTAAGGGTAAGGGAACAGTTTCCTGGGAAGCATGCCCCCGGACCCCCTAGAAGTGTTGAACCTTTGTTGCTTGATAGGATTCAAAATCGAGGGTACAGAAAATGATTTCAGGCTGGCTACAACCCTGTCTGTGGGACTGACCTGCTGCTGCTCTCATTCCCAGGGCTGTATTGTGGAGACATCTCTGTCCCAGGGCTGTATGGTTCCGCAGTCTCGCTCCCAGAATCCCCTGCTTCCGGCACCAGCTGTCGGGTAGAAATGGACAAGTTTTCCTGCTGTTTCCTCCTCCCGCTGGACCGGCCTGGCCACAGCCCTCCATCCTCCTCCTTACCTGGATATAAACAAATAAACAATCATTAAATCTCTCATCCTTCTCCATCCTCCTTCTTACCTGTAAAAACAACATCTTACATACCCTAAGCCTTACATCCCCCATTTCACCATGGTTCTACCCTCCCCCCAACACACACATTTCACTTTGGTTCTGCCCCCCCCCTCCCCCACATTTCACTATGATTCTTGTCAACCTACGCCCCCATTTTACCATGGTTCTGCCCCCCCCCTCCCCCACATTTCACTTGGGTTCTGCCTACGTGAGCTGCTCTCACCTTTCTTATCTTTCGTCCTGCCGCTGTCGCTATTTTTGCTGCTGTCGTTATTTTTGTCCCTCCTGCTGGTGGTCCCCCCGGATGACTTGGTATCTGCCGGACCAGACTTTGCCGTGTCCTTGGTGATGTTTGCTCGGATAGCTGCCAGCGTTTCTTCCTCTGCTTCGGAGTCATCCCAGGACCCTAGCACTAAGATAAACAAAACAAACAAACAAACAAACATCTCATATAGCTAGCAAGACGATGAAGTCATCCAGAATCCAAGCACTACAAGCAAATAAACAAATAAACATCTCTGTAGTTGTAGTGTCATCCCAGGACCCCAGCACTAAAACAAACAATAAACAAACAAATAAACATTTCTCTTAGCTGTAGTGTCATCCCAGGACCCCAGCACTAAAACAAACAAATAAACAACAAATAAACATTTCTCTTAGCTGTAGTGTCATCCCAGGACCCCAGCACTAAAACAAACAAATAAACAAACAAATAAACATTTCTCTTAGCTATAGTGTCATCCCAGGACCCCAGCACTAAAACAAACAATAAACAAACAAATAAACATTTCTCTTAGCTATAGTGTCATCCCAGGACCCCCCCAGCACTAAAACAAACAAATAAAACAAAATAAACATTTCTCTTAGCTATAGTGCCATCCCAGGACCCCAGCACTAAAAACATCTCTCATAGCTACAGAGTCATCCTGTGACCCCAGCACTGCAAGCAAACAAACAAACAAACAAACAAACAAACACACATCTCTCTTAGCTCCAGAGTTTGGTGTCTAAAGTGGGACTACCATGACCTCTGAACTCTTACCTGCATGCCCACTGCTGTTGGGTCGAAGGTCAGAGTCAGGGTCGTAGGAGTGACCTTTCCTCCCCTTCCCAGGAGGCTGTCTGCCTGGAGACGGCTTATCTGTCACAACAGGTCAGGGGTCAAGTCAATAAGGGGAACACGACCTTAAACAGATGTAGAACTAGAAAGGTAACATTTGCAAGGGGAACACGATCTTAAACAGATGTAGAACTAGAAAGGTAACATTCGCAAGGGGAACACGATCTTAAACAGATGTAGAACTGGAAAGGTAACATTCGCAAGGGGAACACGATCTTAAACAGATATAGAACTAGAAAGGTAACATTTGCAAGGGGAACACGATCTTAAACAGATATAGAACTAGAAAGGTAACATTCGCAAGGGGACACGATCTTAAACAGATGTAGACTAGAAAGGTAACATTCGCAAGGGAAACCGATCTTAAACAGATGTAGAACTAGAAAGGTACATTTGCAAGGGGAACACGATCTTAAACAGATGTAGAACTAGAAAGGTAACATTCGCAAGGGGAACACGATCTTAAACAGATGTAGAACTAGAAGGTAACATTTGCAAGGGGAACACGATCTTAAACAGATATAAGACTAGAAAGGTAACATTTGCAAGGGGAACACGATCTTAAACAGATGTAGAACTAGAAAGGTAACATTTGCAAGGGGAACACGATCTTAAACAGATGTAGAACTAGAAAGGTAACATTTGCAAGGGGAACACGATCTTAAACAGATGTGGAACTAGAAAGGTAACATTCGCAAGGGGAACACGATCTTAAACAGATGTAGAACTAGAAAGGTAACATTTGCAAGGGGAACACGATCTTAAACAGATATAGAACTAGAAAGGTACATTTGCAAGGGGAACACGATCTTAAACAGATGTAGAACTAGAAAGGTAACATTGCAAGGGGAACACGATCTTAAACAGATGTAGAACTAGAAAGGTAACATTTGCAAGGGGAACACGATCTTAAACAGATGTGGAACTAGAAAGGTAACATTCGCAAGGGGAACACGATCTTAAACAGATGTGGAACTAGAAAGGTAACATTCGCAAGGGGAACACGATCTTAAACAGATGTAGAACTAGAAAGGTAACATTTGCAAGGGGAACACGATCTTAAACAGATGTGGAACTAGAAAGGTAACATTCGCAAGGGGAACACGATCTTAAACAGATGTAGAACTAGAAAGGTAACATTCGCAAGGGGAACACGATCTTAAACAGATATAGAACTAGAAAGGTAACATTTGCAAGGGGAACACGATCTTAAACAGATGTGGAACTAGAAAGGTAACATTCGCAAGGGGAACACGATCTTAAACAGATGTAGAACTAGAAAGGTAACATTTGCAAGGGGAACACGATCTTAAACAGATATAGAACTAGAAAGGTAACATTTGCAAGGAGAACACGATCTTAAACAGATGTAGAACTAGAAAGGTAACATTTGCAAGGGGAACACGATCTTAAACAGATGTAGAACTAGAAAGGTAACATTTGCAAGGGGAACACGATCTTAAACAGATGTGGAACTAGAAAGGTAACATTCGCAAGGGGAACACGATCTTAAACAGATGTGGAACTAGAAAGGTAACATTCGCAAGGGGAACACGATCTTAAACAGATGTAGAACTAGAAAGGTAACATTTGCAAGGGGAACACGATCTTAAACAGATGTGGAACTAGAAAGGTAACATTCGCAAGGGGAACACGATCTTAAACAGATGTAGAACTAGAAAGGTAACATTTGCAAGGGGAACACGATCTTAAACAGATGTGGAACTAGAAAGGTAACATTCGCAAGGGGAACACGATCTTAAACAGATGTGGAACTAGAAAGGTAACATTCGCAAGGGGAACACGATCTTAAACAGATATAGAACTAGAAAGGTAACATTCGCAAGGGGAACACGATCTTGAACAGATGTGGAACTAGAAAGGTAACATTCGCAAGGGGAACACGATCTTAAACAGATATAGAACTAGAAAGGTAACATTCGCAAGGGGAACACGATCTTAAACAGATGTGGAACTAGAAAGGTAACATTCGCAAGGGGAACACGATCTTAAACAGATATAGAACTAGAAAGGTAACATTCGCAAGGGGAACACGATCTTAAACAGATGTAGAACTAGAAGGTAACATTCGCAAGGGGAACACGATCTTAAACAGATGTAGAACTAGAAGGTAACATTCGCAAGGGGAACACGATCTTAAACAGATATAGAACTAGAAAGGTAACATTTGCAAGGGGAACACGATCTTAAACAGATATAGAACTAGAAAGGTAACATTTGCAAGTAAATTGGTTATGTTTATCTCCACATGGTCTAGCCTAACAAACTACCAACAAACCTGATCCAAGTACGCACACACTTGGGGCAAATTCCGGGTTAGACAAGCTATTCTACTACTAGTAAAAGCACATGTATGATAATGTTGACCAGTAAAAGCACATGTATGATAATGTTGACCAGTAAAAGCACATGTATGATAATGTTGACCAGTAAAAGCACATGTATGATAATGTTGACCAGTAAAAGCACATGTATGATAATGTTGACCAGTAAAAGCACATGTATGATAATGGTGACCAGCTCTAGTAAAAGCACATGTATGATGATGGTGACCAGCCCCTCCAGCTCTGTCCTGCCACTTGCTGCATAATGTAATCCTACACCACAGGGTGTCGGCCACCATACCAGTAACCATGGTGACAGCTGCGTGGTCCAAGTCATGGACCCCATAAAGAAATAAACAAACGTTGGTCCCTACCTGGTGGGATAACCCCCTTGAAGTCATACGGTGGTTGGTCCCTACCTGGTGGAATAACCCCCTTGAAGTCATATGGCGGTTGGTCCCTACCTGGTGGGATTACCCCCTTGAAGTCATACGGCGGTTGGTCCTTACCTGGTGGGATAACCCCCTTGAAGTCATACGGCGGTTGGTCCCTACCTGGTGGGATAACCCCCTTGAAGTCATACGGCGGTTGGTCCCTACCTGGTGGGACAACCCCCTTGAAGTCATACGGCGGTTGGTCCTTCCCTGACTTTCCCTGCCTGTCAACATCGTTGTCATGCCGACGACCCCTGTCGCTGAAGACACTTATTCCTGACTTCATTCCTGATTGGCTGAAAAACAGCAGAACAAATCTTTTGGATAACAAATAAAGATGGGTGAAAAACAGCAGAATTAAAACTTTTGAATTGGTTAGACAATGTGGTTTCATTTACCTGATGGAACCACAGGTGTGTACAATTTAGGCAGGTGTGACAAGTGGTCAGCTAATGGAGACACAGGTGTGACAGGTGCTCACCTGATGGAGACACAGGTGTGACAGGTGCTCACCTGATGGAGACACAGGTGTGACAGGTGCTCACCTGATGGAGACACAGGTGTGACAGGTGCTCACCTGATGGAGACACTGGTGTGACAGGTGCTCACCGACTGGCACTACAGGTGTGACAGGTGCTCACCAACTGGCACTACAGGTGTGATATGAACTCACCTGGTTGAATTCTTGCCCAGAGTAGACTGTTTTTCAGGCCGGGGACTAGGTTTGGGTTGAGAAGTTTTTCCTGGATCACCTATAAATAAAGGAAAAAAAAGCCAAACTAGAAAGTTGGCAGCCTTTTCCTTCAAAGTTTTGCTGTTTATTGCATACTTCAAGTGCAGCAACTTTCCTTAAGTTTCCATTCCGTAATTCTTGATGACTCTGTTTCGATACCCATATTTTACACGCCTTAATTTCATTAACCAACAAGGAAGTCTATTATCTGTACCTGTAGTTTTTTGGCCGAACATGTCTTTGGGAGCGTCTGTCGCACGCGGAGTCTCGATAACAGACGACTTTTCCTCATCGCTACTGTCCCAGTTACTCTCGCTCTCCGAGAGCACCTGTTGGCGCTTGTGCAGCTGCATGGTACATAAACAACAAAACATTAACAAACAACAAAAGTTTTTCAAATCTCATCAATATTATATTTTATGGTATATGGTCGGTTATCTTAATAAATTATCACATATCACGTTATATTTTATGCAACGTTATTACATGTAATGGTATTCTGAATTCATTATAACGTAATAGTCCAGAAGAAAACATTGAGTATGAGTGAATGGAGGTCATGGAACCTACATGACTTTAAATTCTAGGACCAGATCCCGACATATCAACAATATCAACAAGTAAATAGTAACGTGAAAAACGTCTGTGGAACTTAAAACTCACTGTTATGTTTACAAACTCACCATTGTTCAATTTGATGTTTATTTTTCTCCTATATTTTTTCCAGTCGTCCGAAAATTCCGCCGAAGAATCCGACTGAACTCTGACCTGCCTGTCCCAGAATGCAGCGCGGCTTCCGTTCTCACTGCTGGAAAATTTTAGAAGTCGGCATCGAAAAATCCTCATCAAGGGGCGTAAATAGGTCTGAACTTGGGACAAAATGATTAAGCTGTTTTCCCTTAAACAACAGAAGAAGGACGGAGAAGTCGGGGGACAGAAAACGGGGACCAAGAGAGCGTCGGCAGCACAACTCCGCATTACCAAAGGTGGGACCGCATCAAGCAAACTGCTGGCACTGACAAACTTACAATTTTGTTTAGGAATTCATTATGGACCTTCAAGATACGTTTTGTACTTTCACAGGAAAGGTAGAGATAGGCTTCATTTTTCAAACTGCATTTACTTTGTATCGGAAACAGACATCCAAACTGCTGCGGCGTATTGAACTGAAGAGTTGAGGCCGAGGCGAAGACGTCATTTTTATGCCATGTACAATAGTTTCCGGTGGGGAGGGGGGCATAATGAATATGCTAAATTTACAGCTGGAAAATACACAAACCCAACACTCAGGGGTTCAAGCACCGCCAGACTGACCATGCCAAATGCTTCTGAGTCTTTTGGCGTAACGGTTCAGCGTCTGGGTTTTTGCGGATTCGAATCCCGGGTCCAGGATATTGTCTATGTCTGTTTTTATTCCTTACATTACATCATTACATCAAAACGTTTTGTTTGCAAAAGCATATCTGATCTGCCTATTTCAGAAATGACAGTATGTATACTAGACATTAACTATACAAGAAGAAGAAGAAGAGACATTATTTTTTTGGAACATGAGGCACAGTGAACCTACAGTATCTTGTTTTGGAAAAGAAACCTAATTCTCAGACTCTGAAGAAAGAACTAACTTGGATGCTGTCTGATTCTGAAACATCTGACCCTTTAAAGAATTTATCCAGCTGGGTGATTTGTTGTATAAGGTTGATGATTAAAAAACCCAACAAAACTGCTTATTGTCCTGGTTTCAGATCAAATATGCCAAAACTAAAAATAAACCTTACTCCAACCCATGGGGCTAGCGGTAGTAACAGATTTTCCCCGAAGTCAGAACTCAGATTAGCATTTATACAAACTACAGTATACGTCTAACGTTTAAGTCTTACTTTCCTCTGCACATATGTACGTGATACCAGAATTATTCCCAGGTTGGTTGCCTGCAGTTGGCCCAGTTCAGTGTCTAGCTTGAGTCTGTCCGGTGCTGAGGTCGGGCAGCCATGTTTACTATGTACCCTCAGAGGTGGCATGGATGCTGTGTGGCCGTCATTATAAATTATAATGGGCCTTTTCCTACAGTATTGTATAAACACTCTACAAAGTCTTTATGTGAAACATCAGATTTCGGACATTAGAAATTAGCATGAAAAGTCATCTATGTTGGTTACTTGGTAGCAGCAACTTTTAACTACAGAGTGAAAACTTGGTTTCAACACAAAAAGGTAGTGCATTTACTTATCTACTTATCAATCTTAGATACAGATGGGAGGATTTTGACAGTCTTAGTGCAGCCAAGGATAAAACCTCCTTGGTGCAGCCTTCGCAGAATTCAAGTAACCAAACCACTGGCACTGGATCACCTGACCTTACGGACATCAGCCGGTGGCCAAAGTGCCGGGATTGTAGATATGGCAGGCCGCATTTCTGGTGTTTTACAGGTCATGTGACATCAGGCCGCATTTCTGGTGTTCTAAAGGTCACGTGACATCAAGCAATTTTTCTGAAGTTTTATATAGATCGTGTGACATCAAGTGGTATTTTGATGTTTTATACGTCATGTGACATCAGGTAGTATTCTGGTGTTTTATAGGTCATGTGACATGTTGTTTCAGACATTAATGAGCTGCAGCTGCCGAAGACGTGTCAGACAGAGTTTCCTGACCCCGATGACCTCCTCAACTTCAAGCTCATTATCATGCCTGACGAGGTAAACAAGTCAACTCATTACCATGGTTAACGAGGTACACAATGTTTGACAAACACCTTATCATGTCTGTCTGCCATTCTTGTGGTCTCGTGATGGCCTAATAATTACTAGTACGGCTCTGTTCTTGTTTTTCAGGGTTTCTACAAGGGTGGCAGATTTGTGTTTAGCTTTAAGGTAAGTTTTGCTGACAGATGCCGTGTCAACCTTTTTTTCTTTAGATTTGTCATAAATGTTGGTGACAAAATTAAAACATGTTTCAAAGATCACCCAAAATGTTATCACTTATCGATGACCCTGGTTTGACTCATGACAACTTCTACTTCAAGGTCGGGCAGGGCTACCCCCACGAACCCCCCAAGGTCAAATGTGAGACCATGGTTTACCACCCCAACATCGATCTAGAAGGAAACGTCTGCTTAAATATCCTGAGGTGAGCTCCGTATCTGTATCTATATCTGTATCTATATAGCTGATATAAGCGCCATTCTGCCTAACGCACCAGCTTCTGTATCTGTATCTATATAGCTGATATAAGCACCATTCTGCCTAATGCACCAGCTTCTGTATCTGTATCTATATAGCCGGTATAACCGTCATTCGGCGTAACACACCAGCTCCTGTATCTGTATCTATATAGCCGGTATAACCGTCATTCGGCGTAACACACCAGCTTCTGTATCTGTATCTGTATAGCGGTATAACCGCCCCTCGGTGTAACGCACCAGCTTCTGTATCTATATCTATATAGCTTATATAACTTACATAAGCTATATTATAAGCGCCAATCTGCGTAACACACCAGCTTCTGTATCTGTATCTATAACCACCCTTTGTATACCAAAAGCTACATGCAAAAAGGATTGATTGAATCATTGCCAAACCAACCTGACGATAAAGTTCAAGTGTTGAACAGAAGTAGGGACATTTGGCAAATTTTTTGGATGACCCAGTCGCGTCAGCAGGCCTGGTGCTTGTTTCTTGTGTGTATAATGAGATAATGAGTTTTATACCATGGGAAAGGAAATCATAAGCTTTCTTTATCAATGATATATAATACATTGAAAGTGATGCAGAAACAACAGAAATATGACCAACTGAAGTAAACATTCCAAACGTTTTTTGATGAGTTTATATAGCTTGTATAACCACCCTTTGGCATTACACACCAGCTTCTGTATCTGTACAGTGCTCGAAATACCCATTTGCAAACGCAACCACATTTTGCTTGTGCAACTTGATTTTGAACCCATGTAGCAAGGTGCGCAACCTGAAATTTTGTAGTTGGAACACCGCTTTTCCACCACCTACGTGCTGAAGTTTTTGTATTTATTTCTTGATAAGATACAACATATTTAGGTACATATAACTGGAAGAAAAGGTAATGGATAAGTAGCTGATTTGAAGTAATAACTTGGAAATGACTCAGGCTGCCACCTGCACAAACTGGCTGAAAAAGGATTTCGATCACCGCCGTACCTATATAGCCGGAATAACCGCCTTTAGCTAGTGCACCGGCTCTATATAGCCGGGATAACCGCCTTCAGCTAGTGCACCGGCTCTATATAGCCGGGATAACCGCCTTCAGCTAGTGCACCGGCTCACTCCTCTTTGTAGTAGAGATCTTGTCATCTATGTTGTTTACCAACGAACATGAACATTCTTGGTGATCGTCCCTTTGTTAGTTAATTGTGTTGGACTTTCTCTCCTCTCAATCCCAGGGAAGACTGGAAACCCGTGCTGACGATTAACTCTATCATCTACGGGCTGCAGTATTTGTTCTTGGTAAGTCTGGGGTTAACTGTTGCTGCAGTATTGGTTCTTGGTAAGTCTGGGGTTAACTGTTGCTGCAGTATTTGTTCTTGGTAAGTCTGGGGTGAACTGTTGCTGCAGTTTTTGTTCTTGGTAAGTCTGGGGTTAACTGTTGCTGCAGTATTTGTTCTTGGTAAGTCTGGGGTGAACTGTTGCTGCAGTTTTTGTTCTTGGTAAGTCTGGGTTAACTGTTGCTGCAGTATTTGTTCTTGGTAAGTCTGGGGTTATCTGCTCCCATCTCTAGCTGCTGTTGCCTCCAGGGGTGGAGTTACATATTTTCAAACACGATGTGCTGATGATTCCCTGAAAGTATTTAGGGTTTCAGATTGACGATCATCTTCTGTAGATGACAGTTTTGATGATTTTGCTGTTGTAAACTTCTGTGTTTCTGACATGCCCCCTCCCCTGATGTAACAGCCTTGTCAGAAACTTTTAAAGTAGTAGGCTAATATCTGAAAATAGCAGGCAAGCCGCTTTGCGGCTTGCAGCGAGCCACGAAGTGGCGAGCGGGGGGTAGGTATGGGAGGCGGGTTGCCCCCCTCCTGTAGGGGGGGTTTGGGGGGCCTCCCCCAGGAAAAATTTGTAAATTTAGACCCCTAAACATCGTTTTTGGTGTATTCTGGGCAACTTTTCTTGTCAGCTTATATCTTGGAATTAACCTCTACCATTTTGTGAAAGAATCCATCCACAATCAGGCATGTTGTGTTTCTAGTTATACTTATAGTCCAGAAAATAGTCACAGGCACACAGAGCTAGGCCCATGCACTCCAAGGTCCAGATATTAGAACTCCGCCTCCTTGGAGGTGTGGTGGCAGTGTCTGCTGCAAGCTCAGATAATGTAAACAACAGAGAAAACCTAATGCATGTGTGGGACATTCGTCAAAATGACAGTTTTCAGATCCCCGAAGACCCAGTAAGCTATCAGAAAACTGCCAGAGGTTTATCAAGACAAATTGCTGGGGGATTTTGTAACAAAAGTAGGCGGCTGAAAAATGTAAAGTAGGCGGGGAAAATAGCCGGCTGCCGGCTTGATTTGACAAGGCTGTGTAAGATGTTTCTCATGCTGCTGACATGCCCCCCCTCCCCTAGTGATTGTTTAAAATGTTTGTCATACCCCCCTTCCTATGACAGCATGATGTAACATGTTTTCTCCGTCATGTACCCCCCCCCATGATGTTTTTACATGTTTTCTCCGTCATGTACCCCCCCCCCCCATGATGATGTTACATGTTTTCTCCGTCATGTACCCCCCCCCATGATGATGTTACGTGTTTTATCCCCCCTGCAGGAGCCAAACCCAGACGACCCCCTAAACAAGGATGCGGCAGAGGTTCTGCGTAGCAACAGGCGACTGTTTGAACAGAACGTGTCCAAGTCCATGCGGGGGGGATATGTAGGATCAACGTATTTTGAGCGCTGTCTTGTGAAGTGAATGCATGTCCGTTACGCTATTGTTAATATTAACATTAATCTTAAGAAATAAAGAAAAAACAATTGAAAAAAACAGTATAGTAAGATTGAGCCATGTGACAGCCGACTGATGCCAGCATGTTGTTTGGAGAGGCGTCATTTTCTGGGTAAGTTCTGAGATACTCCCAGCCACATGGGAGAGATACTCACCGCCACATGGAAGACTGGCGGGACATGGCAGGAGTCTGTAGGATAAGGGAGGGCTTCCGCTTACTTCACTATCGTAGAGTCCATATATAGGAGCAGCACGGTCCTACGGGTGGCGTCCAGGGATTTCTTTCATAGTGTAAAGGATAGAGTTAAGTGTATGGAGAAAGATATTTTATTGCAATCCTCTTTTACCTTATGTTATCATTAAACATTGACTGCTGACCTTCTGTCACCAAGGTTTTTTATTGCCCAGAAAACACTGCTCCACAAGAAGAATGTACCGATGTCAGTAGACTAACTTGATGTATGAAATGTGGCTGTAACAGACACAGCTAACTTTGGGTCTCTCTTGATGTCCAAGAGTGAACTTGTACAGTGGGTAACAGTAAGAGCAGTGAGCACATCACTTGTAACACAGTTGCATACATAGATGCACATATCTATGCAGTTCGGGTTTTTGTGAAATGGTACATTTATGCAGAATGTTTTGGTCAGCGTAGGCTTTTGGTAGTGGCTCTGCAGTGCTGACACAACGGGCTGCCAAATTTGACTCAGTAGATAAAAACATCCCGGGCTGTATCCAGCACCCGTCCCTCCATCCAGCACCCGTCCCTCCATCCAGCACCCGTCCCTCCATCCGGCACCCGTCCCTCCATCCGGCACCCGTCCCTCCATCCAGCACCCGCCCCTCCATCCAGCACCCGTCCCTCCATCCAGCACCCGCCCCTCCATCCAGCACCGTCCCTCCATCCGCACCCGCCCCTCCATCCAGCACCCGTCCCTCCATCCGGCACCCGTCCCTCCATCCGGCCCCGTCCCTCCATCCAGCACCGTCCCTCCATCCAGCACCCGTCCCTCCATCCAGCACCCGTCCCTCCATCCAGCACCCGTCCCTCCATCCAGCACCCGTCCCTCCATCCAGCACCCGCCCCTCCATCCAGCACCCGTCCCTCCATCCAGCACCCGTCCCTCCATCCAGCACCCGTCCCTCCATCCAGCACCCGTCCCTCCATCCAGCACCCGTCCCTCCATCCAGCACCCGTCCCTCCATCCAGCACCCGTCCCTCCATCCAGCACCCGCCCCTCCATCCAGCACCCGTCCCTCCATCCAGCACCCGTCCCTCCATCCAGCACCCGTCCCTCCATCCAGCACCCGTCCCTCCATCCAGCACCCGTCCCTCCATCCAGCACCCGTCCCTCCATCCAGGGACGGAGACTTGCTTGTTGGAACGTACAAAAACTGTTGACATGAGGCTCATGAAAATGTATTTCCATCAGTTTTAAATAACAGATTTAATTTGAAGAATGATCATCCTGAGCTCCTAACGAATGAGTGATGTAAACAGACAGCGCTGGTGGGAATATTCAGGTGTTCTGTTGCAGACAGCAATGTTAGTAGGACTTGGTAACTGTATACTGCAGAACTGAAAGGGCAGAAATCCCAATAAGTAACCTGATACAACAAGTTTTGGGCTGGAGTGAGCAGGTGAACCTTGGTTTGACTGAGGAGCGATGAGAAATGCTCCTTTTGAAACTGGTTCTTCAAGAATGATTTTAAAAGTTGCCAATGTTATTTCCAGCCCATTAGTTAAGTTTGTGTGGAAAAACAGAAAAAAGACCCATGATCATCATGATGAAGAGTTTATATAAACTTTAATCACAAAGCAATGCGAAGCACGTCTATAGTACACCAGCTCACGACTGTCTCACTGAAGATCCACAATGGCAAACATCCCCAACTTTAGCATATCTGCTGTAAGGCGCAATGTTTTGTGAAAACTAATTTTTAGTCATTTCTTGTACAGAACTTTTGTTTCATGTATAATTCTTATAACTGTTTTGTTAAAAACTTTGTATGAATAAAGCTGCCTTTCCTTCTACATGTTGTACAATATGGAGACCACAGGTCTGAGGGGGGAGACCAGTTTGCTAGTGGGGGGGGGGGTTTCAGTTTGCTAGTGGGGGGGTTCAGTTTGCTAGTGGGGGGGGGGGGGGCTTCAGTTTGCTAGTGGGGAGGGGGGGTCAGTTTGCTAGTGGGGGGGGGTCAATTTGCTAGTGGGAAGGGGGGTTCAGTTTGCTAGTGGGGGGGGGGATCAGTTTGCTAGTCGATGTTGATAAGCCTGGAAGGCTGCAGTCTGGTAGCGCTGGGCAGCAGTGGCAGGGTCCGGGTCCTGCAGGGTGGGAAGGATACATTCATGTCAGCACAAATAATATATATCCAGTATATCATATGGCAATATATCTCACAGCAATATATCATACACCAATATATTATACACAAATATATCATACACCAAAATAGCATACACCAATATATTATACACCAATACCATGCACCAATACGCCAGGAGTCAGAATATGTATCGAGTATCAGAAAAGGAAACCCACAATATAACCCACAGCACCCACTTTGTACACAGCACCCACCCTGTACACCCCCAGGCCCCTGGTACCCACCTTGTACAGTACCCACCCTGTACACCCCCCTGGTACCCACCCTGTACACCCCCTGGCCCCTGGTACCCCCTTGGCCCCTGGTACCCACCTTGTACACCCCCTGGTACCCACCCTGTACACCCCCAGGCCCCTGGTACCCACCTTGTACAGTACCCACCCTCTACACCCCCAGGCCCCTGGTACCCACCCTGTACACCCCCTGGCCCCTGGTACCCACCCTGTACAACCCCAGGCCCCTGGTACCCACCCTGCACACCCCCAGGCCCCTGGTACCCACCTTGTACACCCCCAGGCCCCTGGTACCCACCTTGTACACCCCCAGGCCCCTGGTACCCACCCTGTACAACCCCAGGCCCCTGGTACCCACCTTGTACACCCCCTGGTACCCACCTTGTACACCCCCTGGTACCCACCTTGTACACCCCCAGGCCCCTGGTACCCACCCTGTACACCCCCAGGCCCCTGGTACCCACCTTGTACACCCCCAGGCCCCTGGTACCCACCTTGTACAGTACCCACCTTGTACACCCCCTGGTACTCACCTTGTACACCCCCCTCCCCACGATGATGACGTCAGCTCTCCTCTCGACTACGGCGTCCCACGGTGACACGTACTGCTGACCCAGCCCGTCACCCGACCTCTGACCCAGCCCGTCACCCGACCCACACAGCTGAACTCCTGCATGGGAAATCGCAAAATATAAAATTACCTTTTCTCAACGACCAAACTCATTAACCCTAAGTTTAATGTCAGATGATGAGAACTTGTACACATTTTTGGCCTGGTGTGTCATGCTGACTGGATCAATCAAGTTCAAAGACATCAGAGCAGGTAGAAGGTGAAGTAATGACCTCTGACCTGGTGTCATGTGAATGAAGGCAGGGTCCTGGGAGAGTTGTGATTGGCTGATGAACCCCACCACAAAGTCTCTATGTTCCTCTGCCATCTTCACAGTCGCTACAGCAAAGGAAAACATAAACACATCAACAGATACCCCTTACTCTAACCCCTAACTCTTACCCCTAACCCTTAACTCTTACCCCTAACCCTTAACTCTTACCCCTAACCCATAACTCTTACCCCTAACCCTTAATTCTTACCTCTAACCCTTAACTCTTACACCTAACCCCTAACTCTTACCCCTAACCCTTAATTCTTACCTCTAACCATGAACTCTTACCCCTAACCCTTAACTCTTACCCCTAACCCTTAACTCTTACCCCTAACCCTTAACTCTTACCCCTAACCCTTAACTCTTACCCCTAACCCATAACTCTTACCCCTAACCCTTAACTCTTACCCCTAACCCTTAACTGGTAGATTAGTAAGGAGCACAGTGGTACCTTTAGTAAGGAGCACAGTCACTGTGGTACCTTTGGTAAGGAGCACAGTGGTACCTTTAGTAAGGAGCACAGCGGTACCTTTAGTAAGGAGCACAGCGGTACCTTTAGTAAGGAGCACAGCTGTACCTTTAGTAAGGAGCACAGCGGTACCTTTAGTAAGGAGCACAGCGGTACCTTTAGTAAGGAGCACAGCGGTACCTTTAGTAAGGAGCACAGCGGTACCTTTAGTAAGGTGCACAGCGGTACCTTAGTAAGGAGCACAGCAGTACCTTTAGTAAGGAGCACAGCGGTACCTTTAGTAAAGAGCACAGCGGTACCTTTAGTAAGGAGCACAGTGGTACCTTTAGTAAGGAGCACAGCGGTACCTTTAGTAAGGAGCACAGTGGTACCTTTAGTAAGGAGCACAGCGGTACCTTTAGTAAGGAGCACAGCGGTACCTTTAGTAAGGAGCACAGCGGTACCTTTAGTAAGGAGCACAGCGGTACCTTTAGTAAGGAGCACAGCGGTACCTTTAGTAAGGAGCACAGTGGTACCTTTAGTAAGGAGCACAGCGGTACCTTTAGTATATTCTCCCGTCGCCAAGTTTCCTCTTGAGCTCATCTCTGCAATCAGCAGACAAGCCCTCTGCTTCCCCAGGCCAACCTGTAACCATAGTAACCAGGGTTAGGGATGTGCAACCTGTAACCATGGTAACCAGGGTTAGGGATGTGCAACCTGTAACCATGGTCAGGGTTAGGGATGTGCAACCTGTAACCATGGTAACCAGGGTTAGGGATGTGCAACCTGTAACCATAGTAATCTCGGTTAGGGATGTGCAACCTGTAACCATGGTCAGGGTTAGGGATGTGCAACATGTAACCATAGTAACCAGGGTTAGGGAGGTGCAACATGTGTAACCTTTACATGTGACCCTTGACCCATGTGACTCCTGACCTGTTTGGCGCCCTGACCCGTATGATCGTTTACCTGTATTGGCACTAACCTGTATGATCCTTAACCTGTATGACCCCTGACATGTACGTCCCTTAGGCTGTATGATCCCTGACCGATTTGGCCCTTGACCCGTGTGCCCCTTGACCTGTATGACCCCTGACCTGTTTGGCCCTTGACCTGCGTGCCCCTTGACCTGTATGACCCCTGACCTGTTTGAGCCCCTCCAGCACCCCAGGGCCAGGCAGAGCGTGAGCGTTGATGAGATGAGCCCAGCCAGAGATCTGGTACAGGCCATCCTGGTACTGATGCTGCACAGTGCTGCCGATGTCCGCAAACTTCCTGTAACACAGACACAGGAGTGTTAGACAGGCTCAGGAGTGTTATACAGGCTCAGGAGTGTTAGACAGGCTCAGGAGTGTTAGACAGGCTCAGGAGAGATAGACAGGCACAGGAGTGTAAGACAGGCTGAGGAGTGTAAGACAGGCTGAGGAGTGTTAGACAGGCTCAGGAGTGTTAGACAGGCTCAGGAGAGTTAGACAGGCTCAGGAGTGTTAGACAGGCTCAGGAGTGTTAGACAGGCTCAGGAGTGTTAGACAGACACAGGAGTGTTAGGCAGGGTGAGGAGTGTAAGAAAGGCTGAGGAGTGTAAGACAGGTTCAGGACAATTAGACAGGCTCAGGAGAATTAGACAGGCTCAGGAGAATTAGACAGGCTCAGGCGTGTTCTACAGGCTCAGGCGTGTTATACAGGCTGAGGAGTGTTAGACAGGCTCAGGGGTGTTAGACAGGCTCAGGAGTGCTAGACAGGCTCAGAAGTGTTTAGACAGGCTCAGGGGTGTTATACAGGCTCAGCAGTGTTATACAGGCTCAGAAGTGTTTAGACAGGCTCAGGGGTGTTATACAGGCTCAACAGTGTTATACAGGCTCAGAAGTGTTGGACAGGCTTAGGAGAGGTAGGGATGGTCTTTACACCACAAAAGTGTTAAACAGGGTCAGGAATGTTAGACAGGCTCAGAAGTGTTTAGACAGGCTGAGGCGTGTTCTATACACCACAGGAGAGGCTTACCTGTTATCAGAGTGAACTATGACCCCTGCCAGGTGAAACTCAGCTGTTATCAGAGTGAACTATGACCCTGCCAGGTGAAACTCAGCTGTTATCAGAGTGGCCTATGACCCCTCAGGTGATACTAACCTGTTATCAGAGTGGCCTATGACCCCTGCCAGGTGAGACTCACCTGTTATCAGAGCGAACTAAGACAGGTGAGTCCAAGGCTTACCTGTCCTCGAAGATGAGAAACTGGTGTTGCTCTGCCAGCTCCGTGAGACTCTGCACAAACTCAGCGCTGAAGTCGATGATGATGTCAACATGAGTCTTTAACATGCAGATGTGCGGCCCTACCTCGTCAGCCAGCTGTAAACAACAACAACCTCATCAGCCAGCTGTAAACAACAACAACCTCATCAGCCAGCTGTAAACAACAACCTTGTCAGCCAGCTGTAAACAACAACACGTCAGCCAGCTGTAAACAACAACACCTCGTCAGCCAGCTGTAAACAACAACACCTCATCAGCCAGCTGTAAACAACAACACCTCGTCAGCCAGCTGTAAACAACAACAACCTCGTCAGCCAGCTGTAAACAACACCTCGTCAGCCAGCTGTAAACAACAACAACCTCCTCAGCCAACTGTAAACAACAACACCTCATCAGCCAGCTGTAAACTACAACAACCTCGTCAGCCAGCTGTAAACAAAAACAACAACAAAAACACATCGTCAGTGAGCTGAAAACACCAACACATCATTATCCAGGTGAAAACAACAACATCAACAACTAATTATCCAATTAAAAACAACAACAATCGCCTGGTTATCCACTTGAAACAACATTTATGGCAACCTGGTAAGCCAGCTACATAAGAACCTGGCCTGGTGAGCCAGCTACGTTGTTTGTTTGTTTGTTTGTTTATTTACATAAGAACCTGAGGCACCTTTAGGATCCCTGCGGCCGTCCTCAGGTCAGCTGACACCGCCAGGTTCGACTTTTTTCTCTCCATGATGTCAAACAGTTGCTTAGCAACAGGATGCTGACAGAGATCACCTCTTTCTCCGTAGCTCAGGGCCTGGAAAACAAGATGACGTCTTATCAACAAGTCCACACACATATCAGCCAGTAAGTCAGTCCACACACATATCAGCCAGTACGTCAGTCCACACACATATCAGCCAGTAAGTCCACACACATATCAGCCAGTACGTCAGTCCACACACATATCAGCCAGTAAGTCAGTCCACACACATATCAGCCAGTACATCAGTCCACCACACACATATCAGCCAGTAAGTCAGTCCACACACATATCAGCCAGTACATCAGTCCACACACATATCAGCCAGTAAGTCAGTCCACAAACATATCAGCCAGTACGTCAGTCCACACACATATCAGCCAGTACGTCAGTCCACACACATATCAGCCAGTAAGTCAGTCCACACACATATCAGCCAGTACGTCAGTCCACACACATATCAGCCAGTACGTCAGTCCACACACATATCAGCCGGTAAGTCAGTCCACACACATATCAGCCAGTACATCAGTCCACACACATATCAGCCAGTACATCAGTCCACACACATATCAGCCAGTACATCAGTCCACACACATATCAGCCAGTACGTCAGTCCACACACATATCAGCCAGTAAGTCAGTCCACACACATATCAGCCAGTACGTCAGTCCACACACATATCAGCCAGTACGTCAGTCCACACACATATCAGCCAGTACGTCAGTCCACACACATATCAGCCGGTAAGTCAGTCCACACACATATCAGCCAGTAAGTCAGTCCACACACATATCAGCCAGTACGTCAGTCCACACACATATCAGCCAGTAAGTCAGTCCACACACATATCAGCCAGTAAGTCAGTCCACACACATATCAGCCAGTACATCAGTCCACACACATATCAGCCAGTAAGTCAGTCCACACACATATCAGCCAGTACATCAGTCCACACACATATCAGCCAGTAAGTCAGTCCACCCACATATCAGCCAGTAAGTCAGTCCACAAACATATCAGCCAGTAAGTCAGTCCACACACATATCAGCCAGTACATCAGTCCACACACATATCAGCCAGTAAGTCAGTCCACACACATATCAGCCAGTAAGTCAGTCCACACACATATCAGCCAGTAAGTCAGTCCACACACATATCAGCCAGTAAGTCAGTCCACACACATATCAGCCAGTACATCAGTCCACACACATATCAGCCAGTAAGTCAGTCCACACACATATCAGCCAGTACATCAGTCCACCACACACATATCAGCCAGTAAGTCAGTCCACACACATATCAGCCAGTAAGTCAGTCCACACACATATCAGCCAGTACATCAGTCCACACACATATCAGCCAGTAAGTCAGTCCACACACATATCAGCCAGTACATCAGTCCACACACATATCAGCCAGTAAGTCAGTCCACACACATATCAGCCAGTACGTCAGTCCACACACATATCAGCCAGTAAGTCAGTCCACACACATATCAGCCAGTAAGTCAGTCCACCACACATATCAGCCAGTAAGTCAGTCCACACACATATCAGCCAGTAAGTCAGTCCACACACATATCAGCCAGTACGTCAGTCCACACACATATCAGCCAAAAAAGTCAGTCCACACACATATCAGCCAGTACGTCAGTCCACACACATATCAGCCAGTAAGTCAGTCCACACACATATCAGCCAGTACGTCAGTCCACACACATATCAGCCAGTAAGTCAGTCCACACACATATCAGCCAGTACGTCAGTCCACACACATATCAGCCAGTACGTCAGTCCACACACATATCAGCCAGTAAGTCTGTCCACACACATATCAGCCAGTACGTCAGTCCACACACATATCAGCCAGTAAGTCAGTGTTTGTTTGTTTGTAAGAGGGGATGTTTGTGAGAGGGGATGTTTGTGAGAGGGGATGTTTGTGAAATGGGATGTTTGTTTGTTTGTTTGTGAGAGGGGATGTTTGTGAGAGGGGCTGTTTGTTTGTAAGAGGGGATGTTTGTAAGAGGGGATGTTTGTGAGATGGGATGTTTGTTTGTTTGTTTGTAAGAGGGGATGTTTGTTTGTTTGCTTGTAAGAGGGGATGTTTGTGAGATGGGAAGTTTGTTTGTTTGTTTGTTTGTTTGTTTGTGTGTGAGAGGAAATGTTTGCACTGACCTTTCTGGCCTTTTTGACGGGCGGCTCGGGGCCGGGCTGGAAGCTGTTGTTGCGGATGAAGTCTCGGACCTGCTCAGCGACCGACTCCGGAATCTTCTCGTGTTTCCTCAGTATCTGCAACAGCTGGGCCGTACCACAGATGCTGTAGGGGAGACAGGTATTACTGGAACGTACCACTGATTCTGTAGGGGGACAGGCATTATTGGGTCATACCTACAGGTGCTACTGGGCTTTACCACAGATGCTGCATGTAACTTATTTTAATGCAGACGCAGAGGTCTAGTCAGTTAGCCTTTCTAAAACAAAGTGAAAAGTGTTTTTCTATGGAAGAGGGCATTTTGGATGCTATGATAAGGGCTCCTGGCTTTATCTCAAGTCAGAAAACCAGACTTTCCTTAAATAAATAAATAAAGTAAAGTAAGACTTTCCTGGACGTTTGCTCGGGAATGTTGTAAAAGAAGAATGTTTGGATGTGGTCACTTGTAGTGGAGGGGGTCAAAGGTCAAAATTATTTGATTAGGTGCTACTTGCGGTATGTTGTGAAGCATGGAATCTTCTGATATGCTCTATATGCTAGGACTTTCCTGCCAATGTTAGTTTGTCATGGACTAAACTTCAGGGAGGTTTCCTTGATAGCTTCTCTCTACCATAATTCTCATGTAGAAGGAGAATTGGGGTATTCTTGGGATGTACCACAGCTGCTATCCCAGCATCCCCTTTTATATGTACCTTTGCAGTGCTATCCCAGAATCCTTCAGCTTCTGTTTTCCGCCCTGCTCCCTGTCCAGCAGCACAACAGCATCCGTCACCACCAGACCCACGGACTCCAGGGCCTAAAAAGACAACAAGAAACATGACAACAAGCAACAAGACAACAAGAAACAAGACAACAAGAGTGGTGTTTAAAAAACACTGGCGACATATCCAGCAGCACAACAGCATCCATCACCACCAGACCCACCAACCTCAGCCGTTTCCATGGGATAAAACCTGAGCCGTTTCCATAGGAACTAACCTGTGCCGTTTCTATGGGAACTAACCTGTGCTGTTTCCATGGAAACTAACCTCAGACATTTCCATGAGAATCAACCAGAGCTGTTTCCAACTAACCTGAGCCGTTTCCATGGGAACTAACCTGTACCGTTTCCATGGGAACTAACCTGAGCCGTTTCCATAGGAACTAACCTGAGCCGTTTCCATGGGAACTAACCTGAGCCGTTTCCATGGGAACTAACCTGTACCGTTTCCATGGGAACTAACCTGAGCCGTTTCCATGGGAACTAACCTGAGCCGTTTCCATGGGAACTAACCTGAGCCGTTTCCATGGGAACTAACCTGAGCCGTTTCCATGGGAACTAACCTGAGCCGTTTCCATGGGAACTAACCTGAGCCGTTTCCATGGGAACTAACCTGTACCGTTTCCATGGGAACTAACCTGTACCGTTTCCATGGGAACTAACCTGTACCGTTTCCATGGGAACTAACCTGAGCCGTTTCCATGGGAACTAACCTGTACCGTTTCCATGGGAACTAACCTGTACCGTTTCCATGGGAACTAACCTGTACCGTTTCCATGGGAACTAACCTGAGCCGTTTCCATGGGAACTAACCTGTACCGTTTCCATGGGAACTAACCTGTACCGTTTCCATGGGAACTAACCTGTACCGTTTCCATGGGAACAAACCTGAGCCGTTTCCATGGGAACTAACCTGTGCTGTTTCCCGCACGCTGGACCCGCTGGTCACCACGTCCTCCACGATGAGGCAGCTGCTGCCAGCCTCAAACTTCCCCTCAATCATCTTCTTGGTGCCGTAATCCTTCGCTTCCTTCCTCCGGATCAACATCGGGACATCGTGGTGGGCGGACATCAGCTGGGGAACAAACAAATAAACAAGCAGCAAACATCAGCTGGGGAACAAACAAACAAACAAATAAACAAGCAGCAAACATCAGCTGGGGAACAAACAAACAAACAAATAAACAAGCAGCAAACATCAGCTGGGGAACAAACAAACAAACAAATAAACAAGCAGCAAACATCAGCTGGGTACAAACAGACAAACAAATAAACAAACAGCAAACATTAGCTGGGAACAAACAAACAGATAAACAAACAGCTTCGGGAAACGTGGTTGGCAGACATCAGCTGGGGAACAAACAAACAAACAAATAAACAAGCAGCAAACATCAGCTGGGAACAAACAAACAGATAAACAAACAGCAAACATCAGCTGGGAACAAACAGACAAACAAATAAACAAGCAGCAAACATCAGCTGGGGAACAAACAAACAAACAAATAAACAAGCAGCAAACATCAGCTGGGGAACAAACAAACAAATAAACAAACAGCAAACATCAGCTGGGAACAAACAAACAGATAAACAAGCAGAAAACATCGGCTGGGGAACAAACAAATAAACAAGCAGCAAACATCAGCTGGGAACAAACAAACAAACAAATAAACAAGCAGCAAACATCAGCTGGGGAACAAACAAACAAACAAATAAACAAACAGCAAACATCAGCTGCGAACAAACAAACAGATAAATAAACAGCTTTGGGACATCATGGTGGGCCAATGGGAGGGCTGTATGGTACTTACTGTGGCCAATGGGAGGGCTGTATGGTACTTACTGTGGCCAATGGGAGGGCTGTATGGTACATACTGTGGCCGATGGGAGGGCTGTATGGTACATACTGTGGCCAATGGGAGGGCTGTATGGTACTTACTGTGGCCAATGGGAGGGCTGTATGGTACATACTGTGGCCGATGGGAGGGCTGTATGGTACATACTGTGGCCAATGGGAGGGCTGTATGGTACTTACTGTGGCCAATGGGAGGGCTGTATGATACTTACTGTGGCCAATGGGAGGCCTGTATGGTACTTACTGTGGCCAATGGGAGGGCTGTATGGTACTTACTGTGGCCAATGGGAGGGCTGTATGGTACATACTGTGGCCGATGGGAGGGCTGTATGGTACCTACTGTGGCCAATGGGAGGGCTGTATGGTACTTACTGTGGCCAATGGGAGGCCTGTATGGTACTTACTGTGGCCAATGGGAGGGCTGTATATGGAACTCCACACACTGTTGCAAAGTTGGCTCCAGATGTTTTTGTGGTCTCCCACAGAAGTTCTGCCACTTCATTCTGAAGGAGAAAGGAGAGAAGTTCATGTCACCACCATTAATGGGAGTCAGACATCATGTTAATACCATTAAGGTAGCAGAACACAGTTTTTCGCCTATGGGGATTTACATGGTTAAGGACCCCAAAGTGAGGTGGTTCGACGACTCAAAAAATATATCAGGGTGCAAAAGTAATTAACAAGAACTGCGACGACCTACTTTGTGCCCGATCTACTTATGTCCACGGGGGTCGCCCATAAATACTGTGTTATGCGACCTTAACGGGAGTTATAACTGCACTTAGCTGCTACATGCCAGAGGGCGCTGCTGGCCCCCTATCTAGCTGAAGAACTCCGTTGTCATGCCAGAGTTTGTCTTGCTGGATAGAGCATGCGTTTTTTA
The DNA here is from genome assembly GCA_019207045.1 of Branchiostoma floridae x Branchiostoma belcheri. Classification (NCBI taxonomy): domain Eukaryota; kingdom Metazoa; phylum Chordata; class Leptocardii; order Amphioxiformes; family Branchiostomatidae; genus Branchiostoma; species Branchiostoma floridae x Branchiostoma belcheri. The sequence continues at coordinate 59,033 of CM033026.1, read as the reverse complement.
ATCCGAGTGTGCGTTTTTTTTACACATCTCCAGATAATCCAAGTGTGTGTTTTTTTACACATCTCCAGATAATCCGAGTGTGCGGTTTTTTACACATTTCCGGGTCCACCATTCTTATTGATCACATGATTCGAAGTCAGGTGACCACCACCATGGAACACAAAACAGCGTTAGAAGCAAATTGTTAATATTTTGGACCAATCGCACAGCAGCGGTCAGCCGAATAAAAAGACTGAGAGCTTTTTGCGAGAGAAAGACAGTTAGCAAGTATTTCAAGTTTCAGTTTTTCAAAAGCTTGAAAACTTAATTTCCAGGCAGCGGGAAAAAGGAGCTTGCAGTGTGTTTAAGTTCGCGGTAGCACCATGCACCGTAGTCTCTTACTATGATGGAAAAAATGTAACATAAAGGTGCCGCAAAAATTTCCGCATTTACAGTATATCCAGAAATGGCACTGTAGTTGCATGGTTTGGGATTAGGCTGTAGTTGCATGGTTTGGGATTAGGCCACCCCTTTCAGCACTGTAGTTGCATGGTTTGGGATTAGGCCTGTAGTTGCATGGTTTGGGATTAGTGGTTTGGGGGGATGTGTAACGTTGTATTATAAAATACAGTATACGCACCATGATGACTGGATAACTCACGTGTGTGGTGTGTGTGTGTGTGTGTGTGTGTGTTGGGGGGGGGGGGGTTATAAAAAAGGACAGCATACGCACCATAATGACTGGATAACTGACGATCACCCTTAAATCGAAGTAGATCGGCGACTGGATGCCGCTCTTCAGCGTGAAGTCGCCAAATTTCACCGCTTCGATCGCGAAAAGGTCCAGAATCAGCTGCTCCACACGCGCCGCCATGTTTCCGTATCCCGCCAAAATAATCGTAACCTTTGACCTTCAAACGAGAAACGGAATTATTATCTTTAACATACGCCACAAGAACGCATAAGGTCACCCTTTATACAATAGATTCGCTTTAAGTTACAGTAAAACACATTATGAGCTATTCAGATGATCTTTTAAAAGAAGATATAAAAGAACGATATTTTAATGTTTAACCTTTGACCTCCGCCATGTTGGTTTGTGAACGGAAGTAGATTAGATTTCCTGAAAGTGTCGTCAGATGGTTTAGTACACAGCGGACCTGATCAGGACGTGAGTAGGACGGCAATAGGACGGCAATAGGACGAGGTAACCCTGCATTATCGTCTGAGTTGTTTGTCAGGGATATCGCGATTTTTTTGACGCAGCAGTGGCGCTGAAGTATGGGGAGTTTTCTAACGTTTCTTTTTCATTCATATTGTATAAAATGTTATCGTTGTCTCCTGATAACAATTGTATCGGATGGAGTTCTCTTTTCTCGGTGGGTAGGAGCACGAATGTAGCCCCCCTTCCAGTCAGGACGTTTCGGCCGCAGTCTGGGGACAGTTCGGCCCCAAATAAACTACTAGTGATTAGTGAGTGAGTGAGTGAGTGAGTGAGTGAGTGAGTGAGTGAGTGAGTGAGTGAGTGAGTGAGTGAGTGTGTGTGTGTGTGAGTGTGTGAGTGAGTGAGTGAGTGAGTGAGTGAGTGTGTGAGTGAGTGAGTGAGTGAGTGAGTGAGTGAGTGAGTGAGTGTGTGTGTGTGTGAGTGTGTGAGTGAGTGAGTGAGTGAGTGTGTGAGTGTGAGTGAGTGAGTGAGTGAGTGTGTGAGTGAGTGAGTGTGTGAGTGTGTGAGTGAGTGAGTGAGTGAGTGTGAGTGAGTGTGTGAGTGAGTGTGTGAGTGAGTGTGTGAGTGAGTGAGTGTGTGAGTGAGTGTGAGTGAGTGAGTGAGTGAGTGAGTGAGTGTGTGAGTGTGTGAGTTAGTGAGTGAGTGAGTGAGTGTGTGAGTGAGTGAGTGAGTGATGAGTGTAGCTGTGACATCATCACAATCACGCACGTTGTCTGACCAGTGTTCATCATCATCATCATCATCATGAGTAAAGAAATGCAAAGTGCCCTGGGTTTTGGCAGATATTTTTCTCTTGCAAAGCTAAAGGTGATCTCCATTTTGTGCAAGAAAGGAGAAGAAACAGAAGGAAACAACATGCCGACACCCAGGATCGAACCGGGCCGGCAGATCACAAAGCCAGCAGTGCTAACTACTAAACTACAAAAGGCTTACCAGCCAATTATCATAGTTGTTTGGCGCTACTTAAACCCCCCACTGTTACACTTAGTCCTCTGCACCCCTCAAGTGAGGTTCATTATTTACTGTTGTTCAGGCAGCATGGTTGTTCACTTGTTTATTATTGCTGTTGTTGCCAGGCAGCATGGTTGTTTACTTGTTTATTATTTACTGTTGTTGCCAGGCACCATGGTTGTACCGAACCCCCCTCCCGCCCCCGAGCAGCCAGAGCCGACTGTGCAGCAGATCAAGGCCGACGTGGTGTTTGTGATCGAGGGAACCGCCAACCTGGGCGCCTACTTCAACAACCTCAAGACGTCTTACATCATTCCTACTGTCGAGTAAGTAACCTCAAGACGTCTTACATCATTCCCACTGTCGAGTAAGTAACCTCAAGACGTCTTACATCATTCCTACTGTCGAGTAAGTAACCTCAAGACGTCTTACATCATTCCCACTGTCGAGTGAGTAACCTCAAGACGTCTTACACCGTTCCCACTGTCGAGTAAGTAACCTCAAGACGTCTTACATCATTCCTACTGTCGAGTAAGTAACCTCAAGACGTCTTACATCATTCCCACTGTCGAGTGAGTAACCTCAAGACGTCTTACACCGTTCCCACTGTCGAGTAAGTAACCTCAAGACTCCTTACACCGTTCCCACTGTCAAGTAAGTAACCTCAAGACTCCTTACACCGTTCCCACTGTCGAGTAAGTAACCTCAAGACGTCTTACACCGTTCCCACTGTCGAGTAAGTAACCTCAAGACGTCTTACATCATTCCTACTGTCGAGTAAGTAACCTCAAGACGTCTTACATCATTCCCACTGTCGAGTGAGTAACCTCAAGACGTCTTACATCATTCCTACTGTCGAGTAAGTAACCTCAAGACTCCTTACACCGTTCCCACTGTCGAGTAAGTAACCTCAAGACTCCTTACACCCTTCCCACTGTCGAGTAAGGAACCTCAAGACGTCTTACATCATTCCCACTGTCGAGTAAGTAACCTCAAGACGTCTTACATCATTCCCACTGTCGAGTAAGTAACCTCAAGACTCCTTACACCGTTCCTACTGTAGATAAAGTGTCTGACTTCAATGATTCAGTTTTTGTGCTTATTTCCCTCCAGGTATTTTAATGGCGGGCCAGTTGCAGAGACAGATTTTGGAGGGGATGTAAGTTGTGTTTTCATTTCTGCACTCTTTGTTAGCTGACTACACTAAGTAGTAGTGGTGCGTACCTGACTACACTAAGTAGTAGTGGGTGCGTACCTGACTACACTAAGTAGTAGTGGTGCGTACCTGACTACACTAACTTACTAAGTACTAGTGGTGCGTACCTGACTACACTAAGTAGTAGTGGTGTGTACCTGACTACACTAAGTAGTAGTGGTGCGTACCTGACTACACTAAGTAGTAGTGGTGCGTACCTGACTACACTAAGTAGTAGTGGGTGCGTACCTGACTACACTAAGTAGTAGTGGTGCGTACCTGACTACACTAAGTAGTAGTGGTGCGTACCTGACTACACTAAGTAGTAGTGGTGCGTACCTGACTACACTAACTTACTAAGTACTAGTGGTGCGTACCTGACTACACTAAGTAGTAGTGGAGCGTACCTGACTACACTAAGTAGTAGTGGTGTGTACCTGACTACACTAAGTAGTAGTGGTGCGTACCTGACTACACTAAGTAGTAGTGGGTGCGTACCTGACTACACTAAGTAGTAGTGGTGCGTACCTGACTACACTAAGTAGTAGTGGGTGCGTACCTGACTACACTAAGTAGTAGTGGTGCGTACCTGACTACACTAAGTAGTAGTGGTGCGTACCTGACTACACTAAGTAGTAGTGGTGCGTACCTGACTACACTAACTTACTAAGTAGTAGTGGTGTGTACCTGACTACACTAAGTAGTAGTGGGTGCGTACCTGACTACACTAAGTAGTAGTGGTGCGTACCTGACTACACTAAGTAGTAGTGGTGCGTACCTGACTACACTAAGTAGTAGTGGTGCGTACCTGACTACACTAACTTACTAAGTAGTAGTGGTGTGTACCTGACTACACTAAGTAGTAGTGGGTGCGTACCTGACTACACTAAGTAGTAGTGGTGCGTACCTGACTACACTAAGTAGTAGTGGTGCGTACCTGACTACACTAAGTAGTAGTGGTGCGTACCTGACTACACTAACTTACTAAGTACTAGTGGTGCGTACCTGACTACACTAAGTAGTAGTGGAGCGTACCTGACTACACTAAGTAGTAGTGGTGTGTACCTGACTACACTAAGTAGTAGTGGTGCGTACCTGACTACACTAAGTAGTAGTGGGTGCGTACCTGACTACACTAAGTAGTAGTGGTGCGTACCTGACTACACTAAGTAGTAGTGGTGCGTACCTGACTACACTAACTTACTAAGTAGTGGTGGGTACCTGACTACACTAAGTAGTAGTGGGTGCGTACCTGACTACACTAAGTAGTAGTGGTGCGTACCTGACTACACTAAGTAGTAGTGGTGCGTACCTGACTACACTAAGTAGTAGTGGTGCGTACCTGACTACACTAACTTACTAAGTAGTAGTGGTGTGTACCTGACTACACTAAGTAGTAGTGGGTGCGTACCTGACTACACTAAGTAGTAGTGGTGCGTACCTGACTACACTAAGTAGTAGTGGTGCCTACCTGACTACACTAAGTAGTAGTGGTGCATACCTGACTACACTAACTTACTAAGTAGTAGTGGTGTGTACCTGACTACACTAAGTAGTAGTGGTGTGTACCTGACTACACTAAGTAGTAGTGGTGCGTACCTGACTACACTAAGTAGTAGTGGTGCGTACCTGACTACACTAAGTAGTAGTGGTGTGTGTACCTGACTACACTAAGTAGTAGTGGTGCGTACCTGACTACACTAAGTAGTAGTGGTGCGTACCTGACTACACTAAGTAGCAGTGGTGCGTACCTGACTACACTAACTTACTAAGTAGTAGTGGTGTGTACCTGACTACACTAAGTAGTAGTGGTGCGTACCTGACTACACTAAGTAGTAGTGGTGCGTACCTGACTACACTAAGTAGTAGTGGTGTGTACCTGACTACACTAAGTAGTAGTGGTGTGTACCTGACTACACTAAGTAGTAGTGGTGCGTGCCTGACTACACTAAGTAGTAGTGGTGCGTACCTGACTACACTAAGTAGTAGTGGTGTGTACCTGACTACACTAAGTAGTAGTGGTGCGTGCCGGTACGCCGAACCGGAATTGGACTTGCTATAAGTTTCGGTTCAAGTCTGGTTAAAACCGTTTTTTAAAATCTCTTTCTTGTTGTATACTAGTTTCATCTAAACAACGCTAAATGCCTATGTAACGTTATTAACCTCAGCCAACGGGCCAGAAAATAACTGTATGTTTGCGAAAGTAGATTGTCCTACCACCATAAGCGGGCCATTAGCACATCTTTCAAAATCCGGCAATGTGGCAAAAAAGACTGGTTCACTTTAGTAATATTACCAATGAAAATAACCTCTGTGATTTTGTTTATCTCCTGGTATTGGTTTTAAAGTCCCATAGTTCTGAAAATGGAGAAATTTCCTGAGAGAAACAAGTTAAAACAAGTCACCTGCACTTGTTGACGTTTGCCACTTGTCGGGCTACTTCACTTAAAGCATGGGCGAGCAGTGTGTTGCAAAAAACACACCTTTTGCTGTGCGTTACAAAAAACACACACCTTTTGCAGTGTGTTACAAAAAACACACACCTTTTGCAGTGTGTTGCAAAAAACACACACCTTTTGCTGTGCGTTACAAAAAACACACACCTTTTGCAGTGTGTTACAAAAAACACACACCTTTTGCTGTGCGTTACAAAAAACACACCTTTTGCAGTGTGTTACAAAAAAACACACCTTTTGCAGTGTGTTACAAAAAACACACACCTTTTGCAGTGTGTTACAAAAAACACACACATTTTGCAGTGTGTTACAAAAAACACACACCTTTTGCAGTGTGTTGCAAAAAACACACACCTTTTGCAGTGTGTTACAAAAAACACACACCTTTTGCAGTGTGTTACAAAAACACACACATTTTGCAGTGTGTTACAAAAAACACACACCTTTTGCAGTGTGTTGCAAAAAACACACACCTTTTGCAGTGTGTTACAAAAAACACACACCTTTTGCAGTGTGTTACAAAAAACACACACATTTTGCAGTGTGTTACAAAAAACACACACCTTTTGCAGTGTGTTGCAAAAAACACACACCTTTTGCAGTGTGTTACAAAAAACACACACCTTTTGCAGTGTGTTACAAAAAACACACACATTTTGCAGTGTGTTACAAAAACACACACCTTTTGCAGTGTGTTGCAAAAAACACACACCTTTTGCAGTGTGTTACAAAAAACACACACTTTGCAGTGTGTTGCAAAAAACACACACCCTTTGCAGTGTGTTACAAAAAACACACACCTTTTGCAGTGTGTTACAAAAAACACACACCTTTTGCAGTGTGTTGCAAAAAACACACACCTTTTGCAGTGTGTTACAAAAAACACACACCTTTTGCAGTGTGTTGCAAAAAACACACACCTTTTGCAGTGTGTTGCAAAAAACACACACCCTTTGCAGTGTGTTACAAAAAACACACACCTTTTGCAGTGTGTTGCAAAAAACACACACCCTTTGCAGTGTGTTACAAAAAACACACACCTTTTGCAGTGTGTTACAAAAAACACACACCTTTTGCAGTGTGTTACAAAAAACACACACCTTTTGCAGTGTGTTACAAAAAACACACACCTTTTAATTATAAAAAAATGTTAATATGAAGTAATAAATTTATTTTATACTTGTTTCCTTTACCTATGTAACCAATAAACTTACAATTAATTAGTAAGATTAAACGTAGAGTATGATAACACCAAACGCATCATTTCTACCCGCATTACAGTAGGCTATCCCGATGACCCATATGACCTTGCAAGCGGCATTTTGAAATTTGTGCAGTGTGATGATGATATGATATGATGATATGGTAATATGATATGGTAATGTGGTATTTGGAGTATGGAGGAGCGCTGTATGATATGATACGATATGATATGATATGATGATATGGTAATATGATATGTTGTAGTACGGAGGAGCGCTGTATGATATGATATATTGTAATATGATATGTTGTAGTATGGAGGAGCGCTGTATGATATGATAATATGATATGGTAATATGATATGGTAATATGATATGTTGTAGTACGGAGGAGCGCTGTATGATATGATGATATGATATGGTAATATGATATGTTGTAGTACGGAGGACCACTGTATGATATGATGATATGATATGGTAATATGATATGGTAATATGATATGTTGTAGTACGGAGGAGCGCTGTATGATATGATGATATGATATGGTAATATGATATGGTAATATGATATGTTGTAGTACGGAGGAGCGCTGTACGGCCTGATCGTGTTCCAGACGGCGGACTGCGCGCCCGAGCCGGCCACGATCTGCATCGCTCCGACAAGCAGCGCTCACGTCTTCCTCACCTGGCTGGACAGGATCAAGTAAGTACCTCACCTGGCTGGACAGGATCAAGTAAGTACCTCACCTCACCCTCACCTGGCTGGACAGGATCAAGTAAGTACCTCACCTGGCTGGACAGGATCAAGTAAGTACCTCACCTGGCTGGACAGGATCAAGTAAGTACCTCACCTGGCTGGACAGGATCAAGTAAGTACCTCACCTGGCTGGACAGGATCAAGTAAGTACCTCCTCCCTGGCTGGACAAGATCAAGTAAGTACCTCACCTCACCCTCACCTGGCTGGACAGGATCAAGTAAGTACCTCACCTCACCCTCACCTGGCTGGACAGGATCAAGTAAGTACCTCACCTGGCTGGACAGGATCAAGTAAGTACCTCACCTGGCTGGACAGGATCAAGTAAGTACCTCACCTGGCTGGACAGGATCAAGTAAGTACCTCACCTGGCTGGACAGGATCAAGTAAATACCTCACCTGGCTGGACAGGATCAAGTAAGTACCTCACCTGGCTGGACAGGATCAAGTAAGTACCTCACCTGGCTGGACAGGATCAAGTAAGTACCTCACCTAACCCTCACCTGGCTGGACAGGATCAAGTAAGTACCTCACCTGGCTGGACAGGATCAAGTAAGTACCTCACCTGGCTGGACAGGATCAAGTAAGTACAACACCTGGCTGGACAGGATCAAGTAAGTACCTCACCTGGCTGGACAGGATCAAGTAAGTACAACACCTGGCTGGACAGGATCAAGTAAGTACCTCACCTGGCTGGACAGGATCAAGTAAGTACAGTGCCCACTAGTACTGAACCCTGACCTTAACCAGTGCCCACTAATACTAAACCCTAACCCTAACTAGTGCCCACTAGTACTGAACCCTAACCCTAACCAGTGCCCACTACTTCTAGTACTGAACCCTGACCCTAACCAGTGCCCACTAGTACTGAACCCTGACCCTAACCAGTGCCGACTACTACTAGTACTGAACCCCGACCCTAACCAGTGCCCACTAGTACTGAACCCTTACCCTAGTTATCCAGTAACCACTAGTACTGAACCCTGACCCTAACCAGTGCCCACTAATACTAAACCCTAACCCTAACTAGTGCCCACTAGTACTGAACCCTAACCCTAACCAGTGCCCACTACTTCTAGTACTGAACCCTGACCCTAACCAGTGCCCACTAGTACTGAACCCTAACCCTTACTAGTGCCCACTACTACTAAGTATTGAACCCTTACCCTAATCAGTACCCACTACTACTAGTACTGAACCCTTACCCTAATCAGTACCCACTTCTACTAGTACTGAACCCTTACACTAACTTAAGTGCCCACTCCTACTAGTACTGAACCCTTACCCTAACATGTCTTCCACACATGGGCACCAAGTCACAGACTTGAATCCTGATTTTCTAACCCAACACAATTTTTCTGCAGGTTTGTAGGAGGGGCTGGCCATTCCTGCAGCCATATTGCTGAGGGCCTCAGCTCAGCACTTCAACTCTTTGATGATTTTCAGAAAGTTCGGGAACAATCGTAAGGAGATTTCTATTTATCAAAGCTGCAAATATTGGTTATGTGGAAATTAGATTGTACTTCAGATTTGCTGTAAGAGATCTGTATTGTGTACCCTGTGCTGTAAGAGTTGTGTACCCTGTGCTGTAAGAGTTGTGTACCCTGTGCTGTAAGAGATGTGTACCCTGTGCTGTAAGAGTTGTGTGCCCTGTGCTGTAAGAGTTGTGTACCCTGTGCTGTAAGAGTTGTGTACCCTGTGCTGTAAGAGTTGTGTACCCTGTGCTGTAAGAGTTGTGTGCCCTGTGCTGTAAGAGTTGTGTACCCTGTGCTGTAAGAGTTGTGTACCCTGTGCTGTAAGAGTTGTGTACCCTGTGCTGTAAGAGATGTGTACCCTGTGCTGTAAGAGATGTGTACCCTGTGCTGTAAGAGTTGTGTACCCTGTGCTGTAAGAGTTGTGTACCCTGTGCTGTAAGAGTTGTGTACCCTGTGCTGTAAGAGTTGTGTACCCTGTGCTGTAAGAGTTGTGTACCCTGTGCTGTAAGAGTTGTGTACCCTGTGCTGTAAGAGATGTGTACCCTGTGCTGTAAGAGATGTGTACCCTGTGCTGTAAGAGTTGTGTACCCTGTGCTGTAAGAGTTGTGTACCCTGTGCTGTAAGAGTTGTGTACCCTGTGCTGTAAGAGTTGTGTACCCTGTGCTGTAAGAGTTGTGTACCCTGTGCTGTAAGAGTTGTGTACCCTGTGCTGTAGGAAAACTGCACCTTGTGATGTAATTTTTACTGCCATTTTGTCTCAGGCCCAGCCTCCAGAAGCAGTGCATTCTGGTCTGTAACTCGCCACCGTTCCTGATGCCGTCGATCGAGAGCATCACCTACAGCGGGCAGACAGCCGAGCAGCTGGCAGGCATCATGGGAGAGGTCAGTACAGGGCAAAGGTCAAAGGTAGACACACCTACAGCAGGCAGACAGCTGAGCAGCTGGCAGGCTTCATGGGAGAGGTTATTGCAGGGCAAAGGTCAAAGGTAGACACACCTACAGCAGGCAGACAGCCGAACAGCTCTCAGGCATCATGGGAGAGGTCAGTACAGGGCAAAGGTCAAAGGTAGACACACCTACAGCGGGCAGACAGCCAAGCAGCTGGCAGGCATCATGGGAGAGGTCAGTACAGGGCGAAGGTCAAAGGTAGAAACACCTACAGCGGGCAGACAGCCAAGCAGCTGGCAGGCATCATGGGAGAGGTTATTACAGGGCAAAGGTCATAATTTGGTATGACCTGCAGTGGGAGAAAGCTGAGTATGATGATGTCAGTGCTCATGACAGGACAGGTCCAGCCATGGTTAGTTCTCCTGGTTATAGTTAGTTATGACACACGGCTGTTTTACATGTCTCACACGGCTGTTTTACATGTCTCACACGGCTGTTTTACATGTCTCACACGGCTGTTTTACAGAGAGGAGTGGACTTCTCGATCATGTCCCCCCGGAAGCTGCCTGTGCTGCATAGGCTGTATGAGAAGGGCGTCGGCAGCAGCCAGGACCAGTCTCACAAGGACTACACCACCGACCCAAGACACCTCATCCTTCTTAAAGGGTTCGAGCTCAAAGGTTAGAAAGATAGGAAGGTGCATGTTTTGTGAGCATCTGTTTGTGTGTGTATTTCTTAACTTGAAAGTTCATCTGTGTTGGTAGAAGTCATTCTTTAACTAGTTGAACTGTAATATCAAACACAAAGTCACCCAAATTTTTGACTGAACAGCACCAGTCTTTGTCAAGGAATGAACAATCCACTGCTTCCGTGACGTCACGTTATGCAGATAGAACACGAGACTCAGTGAGCAGTGGATCATACGTTTCAGGAAGTCTATGGCGCCCCCCGTCTCTGTTCAGGGATGGTTGTAAAGCTCTGATGTAGATGGCTTCTTTAATTCCTCTGGCAACAAAGCTGACCTCTGACCTGATGTCCCCCCCAGAAAGAGTGGCAAATGTGGAAGGGAAGGAGTCCAGCCTGAAGCTGACCTCTGACCTTGAGCCCAAGCTCCATCCTGGAAGCAAGGCTTCTGCCCCCACCTCGAACCCTGGTGCACCTGCTGCAAAGGCTGCTGGGAGCCCTGCCAAGAGCTCAGGTACCTGATCCATTGTGCCATGAATAGCTGTTTATCTAACTTGTTCAACTTTGACCTTTAACCTTTATCTAATTGGTTTAACCTTGAACAAACAAAATCATTATAAGGCCATGGAATGTGGCAAAGGAGAAGACATGAAAGAACAAAAATGATAAATGTACTGCCTGGTATATTATACCCGTAACCAATATTCAAATTCTCTATAATAATATATACAACTGGATAAAAAACGGAGATTTACTTCTGGACGTTTCGAGTGACTCTTCAGTGCCACTAGGATGGACTGGCAGAATAATTTAATACAAGTATGGTCAACTAAAAAATCTGGCTGAACATGCATGTGTGTTTAGTCATTTGTTCAACCTAATCCAAAAGTCCGAATCCGACAGAATTCAAAACAAAAATGGGAGACCGGAAAGACACAAAAGGCAATGTTTTGTTATTCTTCTGTGCAAACAACATGTTTTCTGTTTTCTGTGACATAATAGTTTCTTAAAAATCCAGGTTCAAGTATAAGCAGCTGTTTCTGTAGTCCCTTCAGGTTCAAGTGTAAGCAGCTGTTTCTGTAGTCCCTTCAGGTTCAAGTGTAACTTCTATTCTGTAGTCCCTTCAGGTTCAAGTGTAAGCAGCTGTTTCTGTAGTCCCTTCAGGTTCAAGTGTAAGCTGTTTCTGTAGTCCCTTCAGGTTCAAGTGTAAGCAGCTGTTTTCTGTAGTCCCTTCAGGTTCAAGTGTAAGCTGTTTCTGTAGTCCCTTCAGGTTCAAGTGTAAGCAGCTGTTTCTGTAGTCCCTTCAGGTTCAAGTGTGAGCTGTTTCTGTAGTCCCTTCAGGTTCAAGTGTAAGCAGCTGTTTCTGTAGTCCCTTCAGGTTCAAGTGTAAGCAGCTGTTTCTGTAGTCCCTTCAGGTTCAAGTGTAAGCGGCTGTTTCTGTAGTCCCTTCAGGTTCAAGTGTAAGCAGCTGTTTCTGTAGTCCCTTCAGGTTCAAGTGTAAGCAGCTGTTTCTGTAGTCCCTTCAGGTTCAAGTGTGAGCTGTTTCTGTAGTCCCTTCAGGTTCAAGTGTAAGCAGCTGTTTTCTGTAGTCCCTTCAGGTTCAAGTGTAAGCAGCAGTCCTCAGCAGAGCAGCAAGCCGCGGGCCAGCCCAGGGGTCAGTCTCGGGTCACCACCAAACAAGCCGCCTGTGAGCTCCACGGGTGTAACACAGCAGGCTGCACAGCAACAACCGCTACAGCAGCCGCTACAACAACCATTACAGCAATCGCTACAACAGCCGCTACAACAGCCGCTACAACAACTGCAGCCTGCAGCTTCAGCCAGACAAGAACCGTTTGGGCAACAACCGGCCGTCCGGCCTCAAGCCCCACAGGTTCTTGCCAGAACACTTCTGCCTGTTTGCCTTATGTAACATTTTTTCTGTGAACGAATCACATTTTCCTGTTTTTCTAGGCTACTCTTACCTGTTTGTTTACTCTTACCTGTTGTTTACATCACTTCTGCCTGTTTGCCCAGGTGCGGCCCCAGCTGGCATCAGGACTGCTGAGACCGTCAGCCCCAGCAACTACCACAACACCTTTGTCTCACCTGCCAACACCTCAACAGGTAGGAAATCCTTTAATCAATCCAGTCAAAACTGTCCATCTGCAGACCCCCTTCCTGGTACCACCCTGGCCTGTCAGCCCCCCCCCCCCATAACCCTCCACCATAACCCCAAAACATAACCCTCCACCATACCCCCAACCACATCCTCTGTAAAAATTCAAGCGTCCGAAACTGCTAAGACGGCGTCTACAAGCGTCCAAAGGCGTCTGACCGCGTTTCAAACTCTCTGGACGCATCCATTGCCGTCAGAAACGGCCGCGAACACATCGTGAGCGTCCGGGCCGTTCTGTCAGTTTTTTTGTTGGACGCCCAGACGGCTGAAAGACGTCTGAGACGGCCGTCTGAGACGGCCACTGATGGGGCTATAAAATACTTAGGAACCCGACGCCCTCAGACGGCTTGCGTCTGTCCTTATCCCCACGGGAAACATGACGTTTTAACTTCTGCACATGCGCCAATTTCAGCGGGTGAATTCGAATTTCAGACCGTTGAACAATCCGGCGGTTGCAGGACATATGTGTCAGAAGGTGACTATTTCTGTGGATTTTATGTCTGTTTGTTAAAATTTTCCTTACTTTTAGACCAGGACATCACGTCTAGAAGTAGCAGTTGATGTTTCTACGACATTGTGCTGAGGTTGGGTTTACGGCGATGACTTTATTCGTTATTTATACTAAAAAAGAATGTACAAAAATTATTTGTCGTGCACCGACAAGGGGGATAAATCATACTACTTACCTGAAGCAACTGTGAAACGTAACGGACAGGAGAAATCACAGATGCCGTCAAAAGAAGCAGCGTCCTTCCGTTAGCTGACTGTCGATACTTTGCTGGCGCCGGTAAGTGAATACTCATTTTATTCTTATTTTTGTACAACATGTTGTTGCAAAGTTTGCCGACGACGGTTGCAAAGTTTCGGTATCACGCAAAGGAATGATAAAATTTAGGATCTTACTTTGATGCCACAAAATAAAAAGACTTATGAACACGTTGTAAAATACTTGTAAAAAATATCTGTGGTTTCGATTAAGAATGATAATGCTGTTAAAATGTAGATTTAGACAACAGATAATGAGATAGCACCTACCGATTTTGCCGTCAATGAAATCGGCCCTCCCAACTACTAGGGGTTGGGAACTTATGAAACGGACGAATTTGTTTCGCGACCGCGAAATAAAAATGACATATGAGCTTTGTAGAAAATGTATTGCACATTTACAATGTATCCAGTCTTTAATTAAGACTATTGTGATTAAAATGTACGATAGAGAATTATAAAACGTCCTGTATTCACCCTTGATGTTATGTGGACTCGTCCATTATGATGTAACGTGTGACAGTGCGGGCGGCACGGCGGCACAAAGAGCCGCGGACACGATTGAAGGTCGGATTGAATTTCTTACATGTAGCAGTTGGTAAATACATCATGGATGCCTTCAAAACTCCGCTCACCTGCTGGGATGATTGGAGTGCTGTCGCTTAGGGGGGACGCGGATGTCATCAGACGGAGCAGCGGTCCTTAGATGTTTCAGCCCTCATCCGTTACATCCTCTCGCTGTCGGGCCCGGCAGTGGTGGCCAATCCACTACCCATCCGCTCCTCCCGGCTTCCAGCCTGCTTCTTCCCTCGTCTTCCACAGAAAAAATGAGGCAGCCTCTGCTGCTTCCCCTATCCTGTGCACTTCAGTCTTTCTCGCTCTACCTGTCACTCCTACTGCTGTTAGCAACTTCCATGTTGATTGGGCTGGGAAGCCCCGGCACCCTACTTCTACCGGAAACAGCCAGGACTGCCATCCCTTCTCTTTGCAACTCTGCAACAGATCCTGGTACTTGCTAGCTTTCCTCTCATGCGCTTCTTCACATCTCTCCTCCCAAGGAACTGTGAGCTCGATCACTATGATCTTCTTCCTCTCCTCTGACCATATTACCATGTCTGGCCTCAGGTTCGTCTGAACTACTGGGAAGTGCAGCCTTCTTCCTAAGCCCACTCTCATTTCCCACGAGCTCGCCTTCTGCAATATGCTAGTTGCTACTCTTGCTGATGCTGGGCGGCTCTTCTCCCCCTCTTTTAGAAATGCAATAGCTGGCATGTGCCTTGTTTCAACTTGGCGTTTCTTTCTCCTCTCGACCTCAAGGATGCTTGCTAATGTTGAGAGCACCTTGTCATGTGCACCTTGAGCACCTGAGCAAAGTTTATCAAACGCCGCGAAGTATGTCTGAATTTACGAAGAAATTTGTTCAAATTGCGTTTGATTTTAACTTAACCTGTCACGGCCCGGTCGTGGGTGGTCTTCCACTGCCTGGCTGAATATTTGTTTGTTTGGTATGTGGCAACGCTTGTCCCAACAGGCCATAAAATTATTGCCGTGACCGGACGGCGTCAGAAACGGCGTCCGGGCAGCCGTCTACGCACGTTCCAAATTAAATGCACCGGCCCGTTATGAGTTTCTACCGTACTGCCTGACTAACTAAAACTGTGTCTTGAAGAAAAAAATATTTTTCTAGGAGTTTGGCCCAGATATTAACCTTTAATAATATAGCGATGACTGCCTCTTGGCCTTTCATTCCATTTTCTGTCGAATTTTACGATCTGTACCCCCCGTGGGAAGGCGTGGTGGAGGCTACCGACCGCCCGTACCGCGGCCTGGATTACGCCGTTTATGCCCGTCGCAATCGGCGTCCGATCCGTCCCAGCAGCCTGGATTACGTCATTTACGTCCGTCGCAATCGGCGTCTGGTCCGTCCGCAGAGACGTCTGTTCCCAGCGGGGGCCCGCCCGACGGAGCGCGGGAGCGTCCGCCTGCCCGCTTTCAGACGCCGTCTCGGGCGTCCCGAACGTCGTGGTCCGACCGGACGCGTCTAAAGTGCCAATCTAGACGCGTCCAAGCGTTTGTTATGCCGTTCGGGACCGTCTTGGACGTTTCGTCGGGCGTTCAAAAGCCCGTCCCATGCCGTCCGCCGCCGCGTAACCGTCCAAAGCGTCCCAATAATTAAGACGCCTTGGACGGTTGTCGCAAACGGCGTTTCGCCGTCTGAGACGCTTGAATTTTCACAGAGGATGATCAGTATCCCCTGACTCCAGCCAGCAAACCTGGCCTGACCACACTCAAAATTACACAACCTACCCTTACCCTTACACCCACCCTAACCCCCACCCTAACCCCCACCCTTACCCCCACCCTAACCCCCACCCTTACCCCCACCCTAACCCTAACCCCCACCCTAACCCCCACCTAAAGAGACAGCCGACCACAAGGCTTTTAGAAGACTGCGGAATATACTGTGTGGTTCGTGAAAACAGAAAAAAGAAAAAGGCATTCTACACACAACAGATCGACCTACATAAATAATGACAACAAGCGACTGTGGCAAACAGTAAATGGAATGCTGGGTAGAAACATCAGTAAGACACCAAACTTTATTGAATCAGATGGACAAATTTTAATGCAACCAGCTGAAATTGCGGAGTATTTCAACAATTACTTCACTGAGAAAGTCACAAGACTCACAAGTGGCGACGATCCTGACACAGACAAGACAGTTGAACCAATTAAAGAACATATCATGGCTGAAAAGTATCAGTTTTCAACAAGTATCAGTAGAACAGGTGGAAGAACAGTTAAAATCACTACACCCTGGCAGAACCACCGGGCACGATGATAGACAATACCTTGCTGAGGCTGTGTGCTAACTACATTGCCAAACCACTTTGCCACATTTTCAACAGCTCCCTTGTGCAAGAATTTTTCCCTCCCAATGGAAGAAGAAACTAAAGTAATTCCATTAATAAAAGACAAAATCTCCCCACTCAATGGACCAAATAGTCGCCCAATAAGCTTATTACCTGCCATAAGTAAAGTCATGGAGAGATATGTCAGAAGCAAATACAAACTTACATGGTATCAAATGATATTTTCTCCGGTAATCAACATGCGTATAAGCGCTTCCACTCCACTTCTAGCGCGCTCACACAAAATGTCAGACTACTGGCTGGAAGAAATAGACCAGGGTAACTTAGTAGGAGCAGTTTTGTTAGATTTTAGTGCTGCTTTTGATGTTATCAATCATGAGATCTGTCTGGCCAAATTACAAAGTTATGGCTTTACACAATCTGCCATAAACTGGACAAGAAGCTACCTAGAAAGCAGGAAACAGACCGTTCTGTATCTGTTCTGTAGACCCCCCCTGATGTTCTGTATCTGTTCTGCAGACCCCCTGATGTTCTGTATCTGTTCTGTAGACCCCCTGATGTTCTGTATCTGTTCTGTAGACCCCCTGATGTTCTGTATCTGTTCTGTAGACCCCCTGATGTTCTGTATCTGTTCTGCAGACCCCCTGATGTTCTGTATCTGTTCTGTAGACCCCCTGATGTTCTGTATCTGTTCTGCAGACCCCCTGATGTTCTGTATCTGTTCTGCAGACCCCTTGATGCTCTGTATCTGTTCTGCAGACCCCCACCCCTCCCCCTGCCAGCAAGCCCAGCCCGGCCGGCCCCCCCAAAGGTGCCCAGCAGATGGCAGCTCACATCATGAAGGAAGCCATCGCACGCGCGCGCCAGCCTTCTCCCAACGTCACTGTGCAGCCATGGCGACAGAACGAGCCCAGAACGGTGTCAGGTGTGACTCATGGTTACATAGAACAATATAACAATTTAGTGGTAACCTTGGTTACATAACCTGGGTGGGGCCAGGGGAACCATTATTGTGGGGTGTGCTCCCTAACCCACATTAGGGTGGGGCCAGGGGAACCATTATTGTGGGGTGTGCTCCCTAACCCACAGTAGGGTGGGGCCAGGGGAACCATTAGAGTGGGGTGTGCTCCCTAACCCACAGTAGGGTGGGACCAGGGGAACCATTATTGTGGGGTGTGCTCCCTAACCCACAGTAGGATGGGCCCAGGGGAACCATTAGAGTGGGGTGTGCTCCCTAACCCACAGTAGGGTGGGACCAGGGGAACCATTATTGTGGGTGTGCTCCCTAACCCACAGTAGGATGGGCCCAGGGGAACCATTAGAGTGGGGTGTGCTCCCTAACCCACAGTAGGGTGGGCCCAGGGGAACCATTATTGTGGGGTGTGCTAGTTAGTGAAAGTGATTGTTTATTCACCTGCGGCTCCTTCAGGAGGACCCTCCCGCCTGCCTGGAGCTGCTCCCAACACAGGACAGCAGCAGCAGCAGGGAAGCTGGCAGCCTCAGGCCCCGCCCAAACCTGCACAGGTGAGGCGCACCTGTACATGACTGCACACACCTGACACACCTGCACAGGTGAGGCACACCTGTACATGACTGCACACACCTGACACACCTACACAGGTGAGGTGCACTTGTACATGACTGCAAACACCTGACACACCTGCACACACCTGCACAGGTAAGGCATGCCTGCACACACCTGCACAGGTAAGGCATGTCTGCACACACCTGCACAGGTAAGGCATGTCTGCACACACCTGCACAGGTAAGGCATGTCTGCACACACCTGCACAGGTAAGGCAGGCCTGCACATACCTGCAAACACCTGCACACACCTGCACAGGTAAGGCACATCTGCACACACATGTACAGGTTAGGGGCACCTGCACACATGGTGACACCTACACAAGTAAGGCACACCTGCACACACCTACACAAGTAAGGCACACCTGCACACACCTACACAAGTAAGGCACACCTGCACACACCTGGACAGGTAAGGCACACCTGCATCAAGCTTCACAGGTAAAGCACTTCTGCACACACCCGCACGGGTAGTTCATTGTCCTTGGTTGTTGTGAATTATTTAAATTTCTCTCTTGACCAGCTTTTGGCCTCCTTTTTTTCCAGATGCCTACATCCACCAGCCTGGCCCAGTCCATGGCCGGCCCCTCTAGTCTGGCCCAATCGAGTCTGCCCCAATCCATGGCAGGTGTTTCTAGTCTGGCCCAGTCCAGTCTGGCCCAGTCCAGTCTGGCCCAGTCCATGGCCGGCCCCACCAGCTTGGCCCAGTCAAATCTGGCCCAGTCAAATCTGGCCCAGTCAAATCTGGCCCAATCAAATCTGGCCCAGTCAAATCTAGCCCAGTCTGGCCCCCTCATCAGCTCCATCTCTACCAGCCAGCCACCGCCCATGAACACCGGTATGATACCCAGCATGACACAGGCTCCACGAGTGCAGCAGCAGCAGCAGCAGTTTCCTGTGTCCCAGCCTCAGGTACAGTATCATCATCATCATCATCACTATTCACACTGTCCCAACCTTAGGTACAGTATCATCATCATCACCATCATCACGATTCACACTGTCCCAACCTCAGGTACAGTATCATCATCATCATCAACATTCACACTGTCCCAACCTCAGGTACAGTATCATCATCATCACCATCATCACTATTCCACTGTCCCAACCTTAGGTACAGTATCATCATCATCACCATCACCATTCACACTGTCCCCAACCTCAGGTACAGATCATCATCATCATCATCATCACCATTCACACTGTCCCAGGATCAGTACAGTATCATCATCATCATCATCACCATTCACACTGTCCCAACCTTAGGTACAGTATCGCATCATCATCACCTCACCATTCACACTGTCCCAGGATCAGGTACAGTATCATCATCATCACCATCACCATTCACACTGTCCCAACCTCATGTACAGTATCATCATCTCATCATCATCACCATTCACACTGTCCCAGGATCAGGTACGTATCATCATCATCATCATCACCATTCACACTGTCCCAACCTTAGGTACAGTATCATCATCATCATCACCATCACCATTCACACTGTCCCC
The DNA here is from genome assembly GCA_019207045.1 of Branchiostoma floridae x Branchiostoma belcheri. Classification (NCBI taxonomy): domain Eukaryota; kingdom Metazoa; phylum Chordata; class Leptocardii; order Amphioxiformes; family Branchiostomatidae; genus Branchiostoma; species Branchiostoma floridae x Branchiostoma belcheri. Next base: position 39,329 of record CM033026.1, on the reverse strand, counting down.
AACCTGGTACAGTATCATCATCATCATCACACATCACCATTCACACTGTCCCAACCTTAGGTACAGTATCATCATCATCATCATCATCACCATTCACACTGTCCCAGGATCAGGTACAGTATCAGCACACCATCACCATTCACACTGTCCCAACCTTAGGTACAGTATCATCATCATCATCACCATCACCATTCACACTGTCCCAACCTCAGGTACAGTATCATCATCATCATCACCATCACCATTCACACTGTCCCAACCTCAGGTACAGTATCACATCATCACCATCATCACCATTCACACTGTCCCAACCTTAGGTACAGTATCATCATCATCACCATCACCATTCACACTGTCCCAACCTCAGTTACAGTATCATCATCATCATCACCATCACCATTCACACTGTCCCAACCTTAGGTACAGTATCATCATCATTCATCATCATCACCATTCACACTGTCCCAACCTTAGGTACAGTATCATCATCATCATCATCATCACCATTCACACTGTCCCAACCTCAGGTACAGTATCATCATCATCATCATCATCATCACTATTCACACTGTCCCAACCTTAGGTACAGTATCATCATCATCATCATCATCACTATTCACACTGTCCCAACCTCAGGTACAGTATCATCATCATCATCACCATCACCATTCACACTGTCCCAACCTTAGGTACAGTATCATCATCATCACCATCACCATTCACACTGTCCCAGGATCAGGTACAGTATCATCATCATCACCATCACCATTCACACTGTCCCAGGATCAGGTACAGTATCATCATCATCACCATCACCATTCACAATGTCCCAACCTTAGGTACAGTTTATAACAGTTACTGTTTACTTGTTTGTGTTCCTGCCAGACAACTGTTTACTTGTTTGTATTCCTGCCAGACAACTGTTTACTTGTTTATGTTCCTGCCAGACAACTGTTTACTTGTTTGTGTTCCTGCCAGACAACTGTTTACATGTTTGTGTTCCTGCCAGACAACTGTTTACTTGTTTGTGTTCCTGCCAGACAACTGTTTACTTGTTTGTGTTTCTGCCAGACAACTGTTTACTTGTTTGTGTTCCTGCCAGACAACTGTTTACTTGTTTGTGTTCCTGCTGGACGACTATTTACTTGTTTGTGTTCCTGCCAGACAACTGTTTACTTGTTTGTATTCCTGCCAGACAACTGTTTACTTGTTTGTGTTCCTGCTGGACGACTATTTACTTGTTTGTGTTCCTGCTGGACGACTATTTACTTGTTTGTGTTCCTGCTGGACGACTATTTACATGTTTCTGCCAGTCAATATAAACATTTTTTTTTCAGCCAATGCAGACAGGCGTGCAGCAAGGCCCCCGAGCCGCCCCAGCTCCTGTGCAGATGCAGTCTCAGCAGGCAGCAAATCAGACAAGAGTTCCTATCTGGACAGGGGCCTTGGAATGGCAGGAAGTTCCGGTAAGTTGTTTTGAGTCAGTGTCTATAATGTTTTACAGAACTGTCACCTTGTCGCAATAATTACAAATACAGAAAGTTGACCATAAGCTGTAAAATTCTTGTCAGTTTGACCCCGTTTGAACCTACTCTGGTTTCTCCCATAGCCCAAGAACAGTCCGAGTGACCTTCCACAGAAGGTCAACAGGTCACTGGCCTGTCAGGTGTCCATTCAGCCGGGAGAGACGCTGTGAGTACTTAACTTTACACCTGTACCTTGCACCTGCACCTCACACCTGTAAGCACTTAACTTTACACCTGCACTTCACACCTGTTAGTACTTAACTTTGCACCTGCACCTCACACCTGTAAGCACTTAACTTTACACCTGCACTTCACACCTGTAAGTACTTAACTTTACACCTGCACTTCACACCTGTAAGTACTTAACTTTACACCTGCACTTCACACCTGTAAGTACTTAATTTTACACCTGCACCTCACACCTGTAAGTACTTAATTTTACACCTGTACCAAACACCTGTACTTCACACCTGTAAGTACTTTACTTTACACCTGTAACTTACACCAGTAAGTACTTAATTTTACACCTGTACCAAACACCTGTACCCACACCTGTAAGTACTTAACTTTGCACCTGCACCTTACACCTGTAAGCACTTAACTTTACATTTGTACCTTACACCTGTAAGTACTTAACTTTACATTTGTACCTTACACCTGTAAGTACTTAACCTTACACCTGTAATGACTTTTACACCATACACCTGTACCTTACTGTACCTTACCTGTACCTTACCTGTACCTTACACCTGTACATGTTTGTTTGTTTGTCTCCAGCCAAGGACGATGTGTTTTTTTGTTTGTTTACTCCCAGCCAAGCAGACAAGTGGCCCAGCAAGCTGACATGTTTTTTGTTTGTTTGTTGTTTACTCCCAGCCAAGCAGACAAGGGCCCAGCAAGCTGACATGTTTGTTTGTTTGTTTGTTTGTTGTTTGTTTACTCCCAGCCAAGCAGACAAGTGGCCCAGCAAGCTGACATGTTTGTTTGTTTGTTTGTTTGTTTACTCCCAGCCAAGCAGACAAGTGGCCCAGCAAGCTGACATGTTTGTTTGTTTGTTGTTTGTTTTTTGTTTTACTCCCAGCCAAGCAGACAAGTGGCCCAGCAAGCTGACATGTTTTTGTTTGTTTGTTTGTTTACTCCCAGCCAAGCAGACAAGTGGCCCAGCAAGCTGACATGTTTGTTTTGTTTTGTTTGTTTACTCCCAGCCAAGCAGACAAGTGGCCCAGCAAGCTGACATTTTTGTTTGTTTGTTTGTTTGTTTACTCCCAGCCAAGCAGACAAGTGGCCCAGCAAGCTGACATGTTTTGTTTGTTTGTTTGTTTACTCCCAGCCAAGCGGACAAGTGGCCCAGCAAGCTGACATGTTTGTTTGTTTGTTTGTTTACTCCCAGCCAAGCCGACAAGTGGCCCAGCAAGCTGACATGTTTGTTTGTTTGTTTGTTTGTTTGTTTACTCCCAGCCAAGCGGACAAGTGGCCCAGCAAGCCCAGCAATGAATTCACCGTTGGTGTGTTTCTGGACTTGTCGAAAGCATTCGACACCGTGAACCATAAAATTCTATTGGAAAAACTTAACTGCTATGGCTTTCAAGGATATGTTTTAACATGGCTAAAAGACTATTTATCTAACAGAAAAACAGTATGTTTCTAATAATACCTACTCCTCAGATACAAGATCAATTTCCTGTGGCGTCCCTCAAGGTTCTATTCTTGGTCCTCTATTATTTCTCATATATATCAACGATTTGGCTAATGTATCTGATGAACTATATGCACTACTATTTGCAGATGATACTAACTTGTTTTCATCACATTCTGACCTTGGTATATTAGTCAGTAAAATGAATAGAGAATTAGACAAAGTAAACAAATGGTTCCAAATTAACAAATTATCCTTAAATATCAAGAAAACAAATTTCATTATTTTTGCAGGGAAGAAAAAATACAATAAGGAAAATGTTAAAATAGCTATTAATAACACACCAATTAATCAAGTTACGCACACGTGTTTCTTAGTGTCACCATTGATGACAAACTTACCTGGAAAAACATATTGACCTTATTTGCAAAAAAAATCTATAAAAACATAGGTATTGTCAGAAAAATCGCAACGCTACTATCTCTCTAAAACATATATGATATTATACTATAGATTTACTAATCCCTATCTTGCATATTGTAACATCGTATGGGCGAGTACATACTCCACATCACTTAAACCTCTACTTCTTCTGCAGAAACCTTCGTCCGAATAGTCTCAAATGTGTCGTATACATTCCCTTCTGCATCTTTGTTTCGTAATTTAAAAGTATTAACTATATATGATATAAACAAACTGCAAAGTTGCCTTTTTGTTCACAAAACCATTAATAGTTCTTGTATACCAAAGCAATTCCAGAACCTTTTCCATCACAATTCAGACCACCATCAGTACCATACCAGACAGTCTAACCATTTAAAACAGATACAAGTAAAAACACAACAAAGAAAGTTTTCCATGCTGTTCAGGTGTCCGCAAATCTGGAATAGTTTAAATGAAACTTTACATCTTAGTCATTCACCATCCATCTTCAAAACCCTGTTAAAAAAGTCATTATTAGTAGATATCAAATATTTAATTAATCTCCCATTCATTGTCAGTTGTTACTTTTCTTTCAATGTTATATATCTTATTACATCATTTCATTCATTTCGCCGTTATGATATTGCATTAGTTATCATTTATTGAACTATTATGATTTATTTCCATTTTGTTAATTGATATAATTCTTTTGGTTACATTATTGTCTAATGTATAATTTTTTCACGTCTATTCAATCTTGTTACTTTGGAGGAAGACTTTGTACAAGCCCACGAGGCTTTTTTCTTCCCCCCTGCATGTACTTTCATCCTTTAATTTGTTTTATGTTAACTTTTTTAATGATTGTGCAAAAAAATAATCAATCAAAATCAAGCTGACATGTTGGTTTGTTTGTTTGTTTACTCCCAGCCAAGCGGACAAGTGGCCCAGCAAGCTGACATGTTTGTTTGTTTTGTTTGTTGTTTACTCCCAGCCAAGCCGACAAGTGGCCCAGCAAGCTGACATGTTTGTTTGTTTGTTTGTTGTTTGTTTACTCCCAGCCAAGCAGACAAGTGGCCCAGCAAGCTGACATTTTGTTTTTTGTTTGTTTGTTTTACTCCCAGCCAAGCAGACAATGTGCCCAGCAAGCTGACATGTTTGTTTGTTTGTTTGTTTACTCCCAGCCAAGCCGACAAGTGGCCCAGCAAGCTGACATGTTTGTTGTTTGTTTGTTTACTCCCCCAGCCAGCCGACAAGTGGCCCGCAAGCTGACATGTTTGTTTGTTTGTTTGTTTTACCAGCCAAGCGGACAAGTGGCCCAGCAAGCTGACATGTTGTTTGTTTGTTTGTTTACTCCCAGCCAAGCCGACAAGTGGCCCAGCAAGCAGCTGATTTGTTGTTTTGTTTGTGTTTACTCCCAGCCAAGCGGACAAGTGGCCCAGCAAGCTGATCATGCAGCTGATTCCTCAGCACGCTGGTGTCGCTGCTGGCTCGCTCTTCCGCAACTCTCGCACGGTCGGCTTCCACTTCTCCAACAACGACCAGGACGCTCTGCGGGCGCTGTACCGGGTCATGGCGGGCGGCTTTGTAAGTACCAACAAAGAAACAACAAACAAACACAAATAACTGTTAAACTTCTCCAACTACCACCAGGACGCTCTACTGGCGCTGTATCGCGTCATGGCGGGCGGCTTCGTAAGTACCAAACAAACAAACAAACAAACAACAAACACAATAACTGTTAAACTTCTCCAACTACCACCAGGACGCTCTACGGGCGCTGTATCGCGTCATGGCGGGCGCTTTGTAAGTACCAAACAAACAAACAACAAACAAACAAACAAACACAATAACTGTTAAACTTCTCCAACTACCACCAGGACGCTCTACGGGCGCTGTACCGGGTCATGGCGGGCGGCTTTGTAAGTACCAAACAAAGAAAACAAACAACACACACAATAACTGTTAAACTTCTCCACTACCACCAGGACGCTCTACGGGCGCTGTATCGCGTCATGGCGGGCGGCTTCGTAAGTACCAAACACAAACAAACAAACAAACACAGTAACTGTTTAACTTCTCCAACTACCACCAGGCCGCTCTACGGGCGCTGTATCGAGTGATGGCGGGTGGCTTTGTAAGTATAAAACAGACAAACAACAAACATATTTACACTTCTCCAACAACCTTTCCCACATGTGACACAGTATGTTTGTTACTGGCAGGCTATGTGCATTTCCTAGATGTAACTTAAGGTAATGCAATATGTGCTTTCTGTGTGCATTTCCCACTTTTGACTCAGTTTGTGTTTTCTGTGTGCATTTCCCACTTGTGACTCAGTTTGTGTTTTCTGTGTGTATTTCCCACTTGTGGCTCAGTTTGTGTTTTCTGTGTGTATTTCCCACTTGTGACTCAGTTTGTGTTTTCTGTGTGTATTTCCCACTTGTGGCTCAGTTTGTGTTTTCTGTGTGTATTTCCCACTTGTGGCTCAGTTTGTGTTTTCTGTGTGTATTTCCCACTTGTGGCTCAGTTTGTGTTTTCTGTGTGTATTTCCCACTTGTGACTCAGTTTGTGTTTTCTGTGTGTATTTTCCACTTGTGACTCAGTTTGTTTGTTACAGGCGGGATGTGTGCATTTCCCACATGTGACCCAGTATGTTTGTTACAGGCGGAATGTGTGCATTTCCCACATGTGACCCAGTATGTTTGTTACAGGCCGGATGTGTGCATTTCCCACATGTGACTCAGTTTGTGTTTTCTGTGTGCATTTCCCACATGTGACCCAGTATGTTTGTTACAGGCGGGATGTGTGCATTTCCCACATGTGACTCAGTATGTTTGTTACAGACGGGATGTGTGCATTTCCACATGTGACTCAGTATGTTTGTTACAGGCGAGATGTGTGCATTTCCCACATGTGACTCAGTATGTTTGTTACAGGCCGGATGTGTGCATTTCCCACACGTGACCCAGTATGTTTGTTACAGGCGGGATGTGTGCATTTCCCACACGTGACCCAGTGCGATGTCCGGGTGCTGATGTTGCTCTACAGCGCAAAGAAGCGGGCGTTTATGGGGCTGATTCCGCACGACCAGACCAGCTTCGTCAACGGGATCCGCATGGTCATCACCAACCACAAGAAGGCACAGCAGCAGAAAGCACTGCAGAGAGTAAGTCTTCAGCACAGACATGCCGGACTGTTGCTGACCCTGCCTTCCATACACCCTTTACCTGGTGTTCAGCTATCCCTGCCTTCCATACACCCTTTACCTGGTATTCAGCTATCCCTGCCTTCCTTACACCCTTTACCTTCATGTTCAGCTATCCCTGCCTTCCATACACCCTTTACCTGCATGTTCAGCTATCCCTGCCTTCCATACACCCTTACCTGCATGTTCAGCTATACCTGCCTTCCATATACCCTTCCTGGTGTTCAGCTATCCCTGCCTTCCTTACACCCTTTACCTGCATGTTCAGCTATCCCTGCCTTTCATACACCCTTTACCTGGTGTTCAGCTATCCCTGCCTTCCATACACCCTTTACCTGCATGTTCAGCTATCCCTGCCTTCCTTACACCCTTTACCTGCATGTTCAGCTATCCCTGCCTTCCATACACCCTTTACCTGGTGTTCAGCTATCCCTGCCTTCCATACACCCTTTACCTGCATGTTCAGCTATCCCTGCCTTCCATACACCCGTTACCTGCATGTTCAGCTATCCCTGCCTTCCATACAACCTTTACCTGGTGTTCAGCTATCCCTGCCTTCCTTACACCCTTTACCTGGTTTCAGCTATCCCTGCCTTCCATACACCCTTTACCTGCATGTTCAGCTATCCCTGCCATCCTTACACCCTTTACCTGGTGTTCAGCTATCCCTGCCTTCCATACACCCTTACCTGCATGTTCAGCTATCCCTGCCTTCCATACACCCTTTACCTGCATGTTCAGCTATCCCTGCCTTCCATACACCCTTCACCTGGTATTCAGCTATCCCTGCCTTCCATACACCCTTTACCTGGTGTTCAGCTATCCCTGCCTTCCATACACCCTTTACCTGGTGTTCAGCTATCCCTGCCTTCCATACACCCTTTACCTGCATGTTCAGCTATCCCTGCCTTTCATACACCCTTTACCTGCATGTTCAGCTATCCTTGCCTTCCATACACCCTTTACCTGGTGTTCAGCTATCCCTCCCCATCCTTACACCCTTTACCTGCATGTTCAGCTATCCCTGCCTTCCTTACACCCTTTACCTGCATGTTCAGCTATCCCTGCCTTCCATACACCCTTTACCTGCATGTTCAGCTATCCCTGCCTTCCATATACTCTTTACCTGCATGTTCGGTTGATAAAATCTCACCACCTCCCCCGGTACAAGCTATAGTCCCACTGCTTGTGATCAAATTTGACAGTATAAAGCTTGGCACCATTTTGTCTTTATTGTTTAGGGCTGTAAGAACTCAACTAATGGTTGAAATACCCTGAGAACAAGACATATACCCTGTATTTTTGAACCAGTGAGAACCTTGGAAAAAACTAGTGGCAGCCTACCGTAATGTATCCCTCCTTCTGATTGGATCCAGGTGAAGTGGTTTTAGTTTAATTAATCGCTTAGATTCAATTGTTGTTCTTCTATGACGTCATAACCTGTGTGAAATGGGGCCTTCTGATTGGTCGGTATCCTCTGACTTTAATAATAATCTGTTTTAAGGACAGACGATAATGTTATTTAATTTACATTATTCTGAAGATGCAGCAGCAGCAGCAGCAGCTGGGAGTTGTGCAGCAGCCGAACACGGCACCGATGCAGTTTCCCCCGCAACAACAACAACAACAACAACAACAGCAACAACAGGCACCTTCATCTGCTCAACAACAGGTAAGTTAGCTGATATCAAACCTGATTTAATCAACATTCACCTGTTTCCCCAGTCAAGTACAGAGCAACAGGTCAGCTGTAATTAACCTTTACCTGATGTGGCAATCAGCAGTTCCCGACCTTCACCTGATGTTGCAATCAGCAGTTCCCAACCTTCACCTGATGTGGCAGTCAGCAGTTCCCAACCTTTACCTGATGTTGCAATCAGCAGTTCCCAACCTGTACCTGATGTGGCAATCAGCAGTTCCCAACCTTTACCTGATGTGGCAATCAGCAGTTCCCAACCTTTACCTGATGTGGCAATGAGCAGGCAGTTTCCAACCTTTACCTGATGTGGCAATCAGCAGTTCCCAACCATTACCTGATGTGGCAATCACCAGTTCCCAACCTTTACCTGATGTGGCAATCAGCAGTTCCCAACCATTACCTGATGTTGCAATCAGCAGTTCCCAACCTTTACCTGATGTTGCAATCAGCAGTTCCCAACCTGTACCTGATGTGGCAATCAGCAGTTCCCAACCTTTACCTGATGTGGCAATCAGCAGTTCCCAACCTTTACCTGATGTTGCAATTCGCAGTTCCCAACCTTTACCTGATGTGGCAATCAGCAGTTCCCAACCTGTACCTGATGTGGCAATCAGCAGGCAGTTTCCAACCTTTACCTGATGTGGCAATCAGCAGGCAGTTTCCAACCTTTACCTGATGTGGCAATCAGCAGGCAGTTCCTAACCTTTACCTGATGTGGCAATCAGCAGGTAGTTCCCAACCTTTACCTGATGTGGCAATCCGCAGTTCCCAACCTTTACCTGATGTGGCAAACGGAAGTTCCCAACCTTTACCTGATGTGGTAAACGGAAGTTTCCAACCTTTACTTGATGTGGCAATCAGCAGTTCCCAACCTTTACCTGATGTGGCAATCAGCAGTTCCCAACCTTTACCTGATGTTGCAAACGGAAGTTTCCAACCTTTACCTGATGTGGCAATGAGCAGGCAGTCCCCAACCTTTACCTGATGTGGCAATCCACAGTTCCCAACCTTTACCTGATGTGGCAAACGGAAGTTCCCAAGCTTTACCTGATGTGGCAATCAGCAGTTCCCAACATTTACCTGATGTGGCAAACGGAAGTTCCCAACCTTTAGCTGATGTGGCAATGAGCAGACAGTCCCCAACCTTTACCTGATGTAGCAGTTTGTAAGCACCAGTTGGATCAATTCTTTATGATGTTTCTTTTTACAGTTTGGAAGCTTGGGAGGAGGAGGAAACATGATGAGCAGTGGCCAATCATCTGTCAGCACTTCATCAGGCAACATGAACCAGGTAGGCTAGCCAATCAGCAATCAGTTAGAAATCATCCAATAAAATAACACTACCCACAGCCAATCATCTTACACTCTTCACGGCCAATCAGCTATCACTCTCCACAGCCAATCAGCTAGCACTCTCCACAGCCAATCAGCAAGCACTCTCCACAGCCAATCATCTTACACTCTTCACGGCCAATCAGCTAGCACTCTCCACAGCCAATCAGCTAGCACTCTCCACAACTTTGGTAGCACTCTATACCCCATCAGCTAGTACTGTGACAACATAGAAACAACCAAATACTGATGAACATGGTTTGACAATTTCATCAAAGAGGTATGGAGAGTTCTATACATGATGAAATTTATATTTCAGTGTGCATGTTGATGTGACAAATGCAGTGTAATCAAGCATTTCAGTCCATCTAGAAGGGATCTTGCTTGTACATCACACTGAGATCACACAGTAGATCTGGCTTTTACTAAGATCACACAGTATATCCGGCCTGTACTGGATCACACAGTAGATCTGGCCTGTACTGGATCACACAGTAGATCTGGCCTGTACTGGGATCACACAGTAGGTCTGGCTTTTACTGAGATCACACAGTAGATCTGGCCTGTACTGGGATCACACAGTAGGTCTGGCTTTTACTGAGATCACACAGTAGATCTGGTCTGTACTGAGATCACACAGTATATCCGGCCTGTACTGAGATCACACAGTATATCTGGCCTGTACTGAGATCACACAGTAGATCTGGTCTGTACTGAGATCACAAAGTAGATCTGGTCTGTACTGAGATCACACAGTAGATCTGGTCTGTACTGGATCACACAGTAGATCTGGCCTGTACTGGGATCACACAGTAGGTCTGGCTTGTACTGAGATCACACAGTAGGTCTGGCTTTTACTGAGATCACACAGTAGATCTGGCCTGTACTGGGATCACACAGTAGATCTGGCATGTGCTGGGATCACACAGTAGGTCTGGCCTGTACGGAGATCACAAAGTAGATCTGGCCTGTACTGAGATCACACAGTAGATCTGGTCTGTACTGAGATCACACAGTAGATCTGGTCTGTACTGAGATCACACAGTAGGTCTGGCCTGTACTGGGATCACACAGTAGGTCTGGCTTGTACTGAGATCACACAGTAGGTCTGGCTTTTACTGAGATCACACAGTAGATCTGGCCTGTACTGGGATCACACAGTAGATCTGGCATGTGCTGAGATCACACAGTAGGTCTGGCTTTTACTGAGATCACACAGTAGATCTGGCTTTTACTGAGATCACACAGTAGATCTTGTCTGTACTGGATCACACAGTAGATCTGGCCTGCACTGAGATCACACAGTAGATCTGGCCTGTACTTGGATCACACAGTAGATCTGGCTTTTACTGAGATCACACAGTAGATCTGGCCTGTACTGGGATCACACAGTAGATCTGGCTTTTACTGAGATCACACAGTAGATCTGGCTTTTACTGAGATCAGACAGTAGATCTTGTCTGTACTGAGATCACACAATAGATCTGGCATGTACTGGGATCACACAGTAGGTCTTGCCTGTACTGAGATCACAAAGTAGATCTGGCCTGTACTGAGATCACACAGTAGATCTTGTCTGTACTGAGATCACACAGTAGATCTGGCCTGTACTGAGATCACACAGTAGATCTGGCTTTTACTGAGATCACACAGTAGATCTGGCCTGTACTGGATCACACAGTAGATCTGGCCTGTACTGAGATCACACAGTAGATCTGGCCTGTACTGAGATCACAAAGAAGCTATTGTCTGTACTGAGAATATAGTAAGCTTCCATGGTCATGACTGGTGTCTCAACCATTTTCATGGAGACAACTGTTGGTCTCTGTCTAGTTTCCATCGAGACAACTTTTGGTCTGTCTCTAGTTTCCATGGAGACAACTGTTGCTCTGTTTCTAGTTTCCATGGAGACAACTTTTGGTCTGTCTCTAGTTTCCATGGAGACAACTATTGGTCTGTGTCTAGTTTCCATGGAGACAACTGTTGCTCTGTTTCTAGTTTCCATGGAGACAACTTTTGGTCTGTCTCTAGTTTCCATGGAGACAACTGTTCGTTTGTCTCTAGTTTCCATGGAGACAACTGTTGGTCTATCTCTAGTTTCCACATTGAGAACTGTTGGTCTATTTCTAGTTTCCATGGAGACAACTGTTGGTCTGTCTCTAGTTTCCATGGAGACAACTATTGATCTGTGTCTAGTTTCCATGGAGACAACTGTTGCTCTGTTTCTAGTTTCCATGGAGACAACTTTTGGTCTGTCTCTAGTTTCCATTAAGACAACTGTTGGTCTGTCTCTAGTTTCCATGGAGACCACTGTTGGTCTGTCTCTAGTTTCCATGGAGACCACTGTTGGTCTGTGTCTAGTTTCCATGGTAACAACTGTTGGTTTGTCTCTAGTGATAACTGTCTGTATTTTCAGTCGCCACAGTAACAGTGTTGTCTCGCCAGTTTCCATGGTGACCAATGTTGGTCTTCTTCAAGTTTCCATAGTAACAACTGTCAGTCTGCCTTTCCAGTTTCTGTAGTAATGACTGTTGTTCTCTAGTTTCCATGGTTATGGACTGTGATTTTTTATCCAGTGTCCATAGCAATGACTAGGATGGTTTCTTCAGTTACCATGGTGATGACATGGCTTCTGTCCAGTTTCCATAGTGACAACTGGTGCTGTTTTTCTCCAGGTGCCCAGCTCTGTCCACCCTGTAACTCCCCACCCTCCCGTGGCCACTATAGACAAGGAACGGCACCACAACTTGGTGAGTCAAGATCACCTTGTCTTTGCAGCCATCTTGCAACTGAGATAGAGTTAATCCAATGACCCTGCATTTCAGGATGTTGGAAGCTTACCTAGAGCAGTGCTGTAGCCTTACCAAGCCCAATGTCAGCACCTGTGTAGAGCAGTGCTGTAGTCTTACCAAGCCCAATGTCAGCACTTGTGTAGAGCAGTGCTGTAGTCTTACCAAGCCCAATGTCAGCACTTGTGTAGAGCAGTGCTGTAGTCTTACCAAGCCCAATGTCGGCACTTGTGTAGAGCAGTGCTCTAGCCCCACATGTCAGCACTTGTGTAGAGCAGTGCTGTAGGTCTCACATGTCAGCACTTGTGTAGAGCAGTGCTGTAGGTCCCACATGTCAGCACTTGTGTAGAGCCGTGCTGTAGCCCCACATGTCAGCACTTGTGTAGAGCAGTGCTGTAGCCCCAAATGTCAGCACTTGTGTAGAGCAGTGCTGTAGGTCCCACATGTCAGCACTTGTGTAGAGCAGTGCTGTAGGACCCACATGTCAGCACTTGTGTAGAGCAGTGCTGTAGGTCCCACATGTCAGCACATGTGTAGAGCAGTGCTGTAGGTCCCACATGTCAGCACTTGTGTAGAGCAGTGCTGTAGGACCCACATGTCAGCACTTGTGTAGAGCAGTGCTGTAGGTCCCACATGTCAGCACTTGTGTAGAGCAGTGCTGTAGGCCCCACATGTCAGCACTTGTGTAGAGCAATGCTGTAGGTCCCACATGTCAGCACTTGTGTAGAGCAGTGCTGTAGCCCCAAATGTCAGCACTTGTGTAGAGCAATGCTGTGGGTCTCACATGTCGGCACTGGAGACCCAGTTAGTTCTGCCATGTGTTTCCTCACACTGCTGTTCCAGCTAATGATTTTCCGTTTGTTTGTCCCTGCTGCTGATTGTTTTCTTGTCCCTGCAAATGACAGTTTATTTATTTATTTATTTGCCAATGATACAACTCATTACACGGATCTGCCTAGGCAGCTTTGGGCTGGTAGCGGCAGATCCACAGAGATACAGACGAACATACAGATACAGATCGCACATGTTCGCACATGTTTACACACGACGGGGTTATACCGCCCCTTACGGGGTGACATACCCTTTCATATGCACCAGGTCTCCTGTCCGGGTGAATGATGTAAATCACCGTGAGCCAAAGCTAGATACTCATTTTCACCTGAGTATAGTGAGGAAAGCCGTGTAAAGTGCCTTTCCCAAGGGCACAAGATCAGTAACACGGCAGGGGGATTCGAACATGCAACCTCTCGGTCACGGGGCAAACACGGTCCCACTGCGCTACGCGGCCCCACACGGTTTGATTGTTTGTTTGTTTGTTTGTGCCAGCTGAAGATCCAGCAGCTGCAGCAGACGCTGGAGATGGCTCAGAAGAAGCAGCAGCAGCTGAACCAACAGCAGCAGCTCATGGAACAGCAGAGACAGCAGCAGATCCAGCAGAGGTTACAGCAACAGCAGACCAACCAGCAGCTCCGCAACCTGCTCCTCAACCAGCAACAGGTAACCAATCACAGTCCTCGTCTTAGCAACATTTAACCAATAGCAATCCTTGTCTCAGCAACAGGGAGCCAATCACAATCCATGTCTCAGCAACAGATAACCAATAGTAATCCTCATCTCAGCAACAGATAACCAATCACAACCCTTGTCTCAGCAACATTTAACCAATCACAATCCTCGTCTCAGCAACAATTAACCAATAGCGATTCTCATATCAGCAACAGGTAGCCAATAGTGATGTTGGTCTCAGCAACAGATAACCAATCATAATCCTATTTCAAGCCAATAGCTATCCTTGTCACAACAACAGGTACTGATGGTTAGGTGTTTATGATAAGTTGCTTATTGTTAGGCACTGATGGTTTGGTGCTGATGATAAGGTGCTGATGGTTATGTGCTGATGGCATTTGTCCTTCTCTTACAGCTGCAGCAGATGTCCCAGCAGATGTTGATGGTTAGATGCTGATATTATGTGCTGATGGTGTTTATCCTACCTTACAGCAACAGCAGTTGATGTCCCAGCAGATGGTAAGGTGCTGATTGTTATGTGCTGATGGTATTTTCGTTACCCTGCAGCAACAGCAGATATCCCAACAGATGATGATGGTAACCTGCTGATGGTTTATGTGCTGATGGCATTTATCATTCCCCTGCAGCAGCAGCAGATGTCCAAGCGGATGTTGATGGTTAGGTGCTGATGGTTATGTGCTGAAGGTTTATGTGCTGATGGTGTTTGTCCTCCCCTACAGCAACAGCAGATGTCCCAGCAGATGCCGAGGGTTAGGTGCTGATTGTTATGTGCTGATGGTGTTTATCCTCCCCTACAGCAACAGCAGATGTCCCAGCAGATGCCGAGGGTTAGGTGCTGATTGTTATGTGCTGATGGTGTTTATCCTCCCCTACAGCAGCAGCAGATGTCCCAGCAGATGTTGATGGTTAGGTGCTGATTGCTATGTGCTGATGGTGTTTATCCTCCCCTACAGCAGCAGCAGATGTCTCAGCAGATGCACAACCCAAACCAGTGGACAGGGCAGCAGCAGCTTCATGCACAAGGTCCCATGATGCAACAGCTGCCCCCGCACCCTCCTCAGCCGCAACAGCCAATGGGAAGTCTCCAACCAAACCTGCTCGAGGACCCCAATCTGCATGATCTTCTGAACTGATTCTTATATGTACATGATCTTCTGAACTGATACCAACATCTGCAGGATCTGCACTGATAGTACTGGGAAGCATGTTCGTGATCAATATGTCCGTCTGCATATTTAGTTAAGACTGTCCCTGCGGCTTAATTTAGACTGCCCCATATTTGATTAAGACTGTTGTATACATCATGATGATCGCCCATGCCTACCTATCAATGGTGATGGGGATGGTGAGTCTGCAATGTTCAGGCCTTCAGACCAGAAACAGACTTTTTAAATTCTTATATCCGCTTTTATTTTATATCTGGTTTGGAGAATCATGCAGAACACGAGTCGTTCACAAGATGCTCTCAATCATTAATAATATACTTTTTTTTCATATACCAACACATTAAATGTTTATTCTATAATTGCAATCCAGGAATGCCCAAGACGTTAAGTTAAATTTTGCTTATGTTAATGGGAATCCCATGTAAAATAAAGTTTGTTCCACATCTAAGTAGTGTTTGTGACTGTTTGGGACTGGTGCCCACCTGGTAAGGATGGTCCGGAGCACACATATACACTGGGACCTTGTCGCTCAACGCCCTGTGGATGCCGGGTCTCTTTGGCCCCACCTTGTAATTTCAAACTGACTTGGGTTACGATGACCACATTTTCAGGGGATGACGTAATCGTAGAGTTTTATTTTTTTGCAATTTTTGTATCGCTATGATGTAATTTGACGTAATTGGGACGTCGTAATGCAATTTGGCTAAAACCGTCTGAATAGGGATTTCCGTTATACTTAAAGGTCTCAAACAAAAATCTGACTATTTACGTGATTTTTTTTTTAAATTTAAGTCTGCCAAGTCTTTTCTTGCCAATGATGACGGCACTAGCGCCAATTTGGCGTCAGGAAATGACGTCAGATGTCCATCATCTTGGATCGGCATGCTTAAAATTTCTACCAGACCCAAAAGAAGTGGACTAAAAAGGTTTATATAAAGGTTTCTCGAAAAAAATGTTCACAGAATTTGAGTAAAAAAAACGTCGCTAATGGCAAGGTCCGCCATCTCGGATGTTACCCATGACCTCAACAGGTTAGCTTAGATCTCAGTTCTAATTCCTAAATACCTTACAAGAGAACCAACATGAACACTGATAAAGTTTAAAATTTAATCATAGAATTTACAAATTCAGGATGACAAATGCCGACATGCATCTAATTTTCTGTTCCAGCAAGGACGCTAGAGTCATAGAGAACACCTTAAACTCTGAACTAGCAAACCTTGCCACATGGCTACATTCAAATCGTCTAACACTGAATGTCACTAAGACTAAGTGGATTCTATTCCGTAGTAGTGGGAAGCTAAGAGCAGTACCTCCACTTAGACTCCAAATTGATCAGGAAACAGTTGAACAAGTGCACCAATTCAAATACCTAGGTGTTCTCCTTGACTGCAATATCTCATGGAACGAACACATTGACATGGTATGTTCAAAGGTATCTCAAAGAATAGGTTTGCTAAGACGCTTAGATCATGCCTCACTGTCAACATTGCAAGTATGTTATACAGATGTATGATTCTACCACTACTTGAGTATTGCGACATTGTTTGGGGAAATTGTAACATCACCAAGCAGCGAAAACTTCAGGTTCTTCAAAATCGAGCTGCCAGGGTCATCCTACAAATGAAGCGACGATCCAGTGTCCAAGACCTACACAGCAGACTCAACTGGAAGTATCTTACGCAGCGGAGAAAGGAACACATTTAAATGTATTAACGGACTTGTCCCGACATACCTGGATACCACCTTTGTACACAACTACCTGTTACACAGCCATAACACCAGACAAGCCTCTTTGCTCCATAAACCCAATTACACAAACGCAGCTGGCCACCGCACATTTGCATACAGAGGAGCAACACATTACAATACACTGTCGGCGGACATTAGACATGCACCAACTCTACGGCAGTTTAAAGCTGCCCTAAGACACACTCCTCCGCAAATTGACCTCCACCGTTGACGTTTTTGGTTGACATCGACATTTACTGTTCTTGGTAAAGACGCTTCGGTTTATTGTATATATTGTTTGTTGTCCTCTGGTTGTCTTACTGAATGTAACACGTTTCGTTTTTGTTATTTATGTAGTGGGCCCCCTTGGAAATCAACTTCAAATAAGTTGAAGGGGCTACCCACATGTCTTGAGATGAATAAATAAATAAATAAATCTTGACCCTGTGCGTTGTGTTGTTGCCTAACCCCAATTTGACCCCCAGACCCCTAGTGTAAGGGTGTTTCTACGAGAGTAGCGACTTAAAATTCATTATTTGTAATCAGGCTGGCAAATGCTCTCGTATGATATGTATCATGACTCCGTGTGTTGTGTAGTTGCTCTAACTTTGATTTGACCCCTAACCCTATGACCCATAGGGCAACACCCAAGAGAGCAGCGTACATATTCGTACTTTACTCGCTCCACCTCATAGAGGATGCTGTTCTCATGGGAGTTGCTAGAACGTTATTCACCTTAGATTTTGATATACTTTCTGTAGTTGATTCAGAAATTTCCGGCCAATAAGCTATTTCGCAGTAAATAACGAGAAATGTCAACTCAAACATAGACCCTCGGATGCCTTTCGTCACTTTTTTGTCGCGCATGACCACCAAGGATTCGCGGAAGAACTGGGGTTTGCACCGTTGATGCGCCCTTATGTAAATGGCCTCCTTGACAACCCTCATAAACCAGATTCGAGGTCCCAGATAAGCTGAAGTCTAAGTCTAAGTAAGATGAGCTGACAGGCACCGGATAAGCTGACAGGCACCGGATAAGCTGACAGGCATCGGATAAGCTAACAGGCCCCGGATAAGCTAACAGGCACCGGATAAGCTAACAGACCCCGGATAAGCTAACAGGCCCCGGATAAGCTAACAGACCCCGGATAAGCTGACAGGCACCGAATAAGCTGACAGGCACCGGATAAGCTGACAGGCACCGAATAAGCTAACAGGCCCCGGATAAGCTAACAGGCCCCGGATAAGCTAACAGACCCCGGATAAGCTGACAGGCACCGAATAAGCTGACAGGCACCGGATAAGCTTTCAGGCCCCGGATAAGCTAACAGGCCCAGTGTCCCAGATGGTCTATCTTTGGTAGAAAGTTGAAACACAGTTGGAATAAATGGAATAATGGGCTAAATGCTATATCATGGCATAGGGAAATTTGGGGGCAACTTAAAATCCTTTATTGTCAGGAGTTAGGGTAAGGGTTAGCGTTAAGCTAATCAAGCCTCCAAATAAGCTAATCAAACCCAGAGGAGCTAACAGGCCCCGATAAGCTAACCAAGCCCCGGATAAGCTAACGGGCCCCGGCTAACAGGATAAGCTAACCGGCCCCGGATAAGCTAACAGGCCCCGGAGGCCCCGGATAAGCTAACCAAGCGCCGGATAAGCCAGGGATAATAACCAAACCCCGGATAAGCTTACAGGCCCCGGATAGCTAACAGGCCCCGGATAAGCTGACAGGCACCGGAAGCTACCGCCCGGATAAGCTAACCCAGGCCCCGGATAAGCTACCAGGCCCTGGATAAACAGCCCGGATAAGCTAACAGGCCCCGGATAAGCTACCGGGCCCCGGAAGCTACCGGGCCCCGGATAAGCTAACAGGCCCGGATAAGCTACGAGGCCACGGATAAGCTACCAAATCCCCGGATAAGCTAACAGCCCCGGATAAGCTAACAGGCCCGGATAAGCTACCAGCCCCGGATAAGCTAACAGGCCCTAAGCTAAGGCCCCGGATAAGATAACCAGGCCCCGGAGCTAAGCCCGGATAAGCTACAGGCTCCGGATAAGCTACCAGGCCCCGGATAAGCTAACCATCCCCGGATAAGCTACCAGGCCCGGATAAGCTAACCAAATCCCCGATAAGCTAACTAACTAGGCCCCGGATAAGCTAACAGCCCCGGATAAGCTACAGGCCCCGGATAAGCTAACAGCCCCGGCCCGGATAAGCTAACCAGGCCCGGATAAGATAACAAGGCCCCGGATAAGCTAACGGTCCCGGATAAGCTACCAGGCCCTCCGGATAACAGGCTACCGGATAAGCTACCAGCCCGGATAAGCTAACCAAATCCCCGGATAAGCTACCAGCCCCGGATAAAGCTAACAACCAAAGCTCCCCGGATAAGCTAACCAGGCCCCGGATAAGCTAACAGGCCCCGGATAAGCCAGGCCCCGGATAAGCTAACAGGCCCCGGATAAGCTAACAGGCCCCGGATAAGCTAACAGGCCCGGATAAGCTAACAGGCCTGGATAAGCTAACAGGCCCTAGGCTAGGCCGGATAAGCTGACAGGTCCCGGATAAGCTAACAGGCCCGGATAAGCTAACAGGCCCCGGATAAGCTAACAAGCCCCGGATAAGCTAACAGGTCCCGGATAAGCTAACAGGCCCAGAAAAGATAACAGCCAAACGGCCATGCTAACAGGTCCCGGATAAGATAACCAAATCCCGGATAGGCTAACAGGCCCCGGATAAGCTAACAGGCCCCGGATAAGCTAACAGGCCCCGGATGCTAACAGCCCCGGATAAGCTAACAGGCCCCAGATAAGATAAGCTAACAGGCCCCAGATAAGCTAACAGGCCCGGATAAGCTAACAGGCCCCGGAAAGCTAACAGGCCCCGGATAAGTTAACAGGCGCCGGATAAGCTAACAGGCCCTGGATAAGCTAACCTAGGCCCCGGATAAGCTAACAGGTCCCGGATAAGCTAACAGGCCCCGGATAAGCTAACAGGCCCCGGATAAGCTAACAGGTCCCTTATGTAAATGGCCTCCTTGACAACCCTCATAAACCAGATTCGAGGTCCCAGATAAGCTGAAGTCTAGTCTAAGTAGATGAGCTGACAGGCACCGGATAAGCTGACAGGCACCGGATAAGCTGACAGCATCGGATAAGCTAACAGGCCCCGGATAAGCTAACAGGCACCGGATAAGCTAACAGACCCCGGATAAGCTAACAGTCCCGGATAAGCTAACAGACCCCGGATAAGCTGACAGGCACCGAATAAGCTGACAGGCACCGGATAAGCTGACAGGCCCGAATAAGCTAACAGGCCCCGGATAAGCTAACAGGCCCCGGATAAGCTAACAGACCCCGGATAAGCTGACAGGCACCGAATAAGCTGACAGGCACCGGATAAGCTTTCAGGCCCCGGATAAGCTAACAGGCCCAGTGTCCCAGATGGTCTATCTTTGGTAGAAAGTTGAAACACAGTTTGGAATAAATGGAATAATGGGCTAAATGCTATATCATGGCATAGGGAAATTTGGGGGCAACTTAAAATCCTTTATTGTCAGGAGTTAGGGTAAGGGTTAGCGTTAAGCTAATCAAGCCTCCAAAATAAGCTAATCAAAACCCAGAGGAGCTAACAGGCCCCGGATAAGCTAACCAAGGCCCCGGATAAGCTAACGGGCCCCGGATAAGCTAACAGGTCCTGGATAAGCTAACCGAGGCCCCGGATAAGCTAACAGGCCCGGGATAAGCTAACCGAGGCCCCGGATAAGCTAACCAAGGCGCCGGATAAGCTACCAGGCCCCGGATAAGCTAACCAAATCCCCGGATAAGCTTACAGGCCCCGGATAAGCTAACAGGCCCTGGATAAGCTGACAGGCACCGGATAAGCTACCAGGCCCCGGATAAGCTAACCAAGGCCCCGGATAAGCTACCAGGCCCTGGATAAGCTAACAGGCCCCGGATAAGCTAACAGGCCCCGGATAAGCTACCGGGCCCCGGATAAGCTACCGGGCCCGGATAAGCTAACAGGCCCCGGATAAGCTACCAGGCCCCGGATAAGCTAACCAAATCCCCGGATAAGCTACCAGGCCCCGGATAAGCTAACCAAATCCCCGGATAAGCTAACAGGCCCCGGATAAGCTAACAGGCCTCGGATAAGCTAACAGGCCCCGGATAAGCTAACAGGCCCCGGATAAGCTAACAGGCCCCGGATAAGTTAACAGGCCCCGGATAAGCTACCAGGCCCCGGATAAGCTAACCAAATCCCCGGATAAGCTACCAGGCCCCGGATAAGCTAACCAAATCCCCGGATAAGCTAACAGGTCCCGGATAAGCTAACAGGCCCCAGATAAGATAACAGGCCCCGATAAGCTAACAGGTCCCGGATAAGATAACCAAGGTCCCGGATAAGCTACCGAGACCCGGATAAGCTAATAGGCTCCGGATATGCTACGAGGCCCCGGATAAGCTAACCAAGGCCCCGGATAAGCTAACAGGCCCCGGATAAGCTAACCAACCAGCCCCGTATAAGCTAACAGGCCCTGGATAAGCTACCGGGCCTCGGATAAGCTAACAGGCCCCGGATAAGCTACCAGGCCCCGTATAAGCTAACCAAATCCCCGGATAAGCTAACAGGCCCCGGATAAGCTAACAGGCTCCGGATAAGCTACCAGGCCCCGGATAAGCTAACCAAGGCCCGGATAAGCTAACAGGTCCCGGATAAGATAACCACGGCCCCGGATAAGCTACCGGACCCCGGATAAGCTACCAGGCTCCGGATAAGCTACCAGGCCCCGGATGAGCTAACGAAGGCCCCGGATAAGTGAACAGGCCCGGATAAGCTACCAGGCTCCGGATAAGCTACCAGGCCCCGGATAAGCTAACCAAGGCCCGGATAAGCTAACAGGTCCCGGATAAGATAACCAAGGCCCCGATAAGCTACCGGGCCCCGGATAAGCTACCAGGCTCCGGATAAGCTACCAGGCCCCGAATAAGCTAACCAAATCCCCGGATGAGCTAACGAAGGCCCCGGATAAGTGAACAGGCCCGGATAAGCTACCAGGCTCCGGATAAGCTACCAGGCCCCGGATAAGCTAACCAAGGCCCGGATAAGCTAACAGGTCCCGGATAAGATAACCAAGGCCCCGGATAAGCTACCGGCCCCGGATAAGCTACCAGGCTCCGGATAAGCTACCAGGCCCCGAATAAGCTAACCAAATCCCCGGATAAGCTACCAGGCCCCGGATAAGCTAACAGGCCACGGATAAGCTAACCAAGGCCCCGGATAAGCTAACAGGCCCTGGATAAGCTACCGGGCCCCGGATAAGCTAACAGGCCCCGGATAAGCTACCAGGCCCGGATAAGCTAACCAAATCCCCGGATAAGCTACCAGGCCCCGGATAAGCTAACCAAATCCCCGGATAAGCTAACAGGCCCCGGATAAGCTAACAGGCCCGGATAAGCTAACAGGCCCGGATAAGCTAACAGCCCCGGATAACTAATAACAGGCGCCGGATAAGCTAACAGGCCCTGGATAAGCTACCTAGGCCCCGGATAAGCTAACAGGTCCCGGATAAGCTACCAGGCCCCGGATAAGCTAACCTAAAGGAAAATCTAAAGACTAATCCAGCCAATTATAAAGAAAATTCTAGTACTACAGTTTTTTTAATCATCCACGGCGCGCGGCATTGCAACTTCGCTTGACACAGCGCTTCAGAGGTAAATCTAGGTCACGGGCCTCTTTACATTCAGGCGTAGGGATATCGCGGAAGCAACGCGCGGACCAAAACACAATTTGCACCAAAAACACACCATTTCCTACGCTTTTCAGCCATGTAACCGTTTAATGTCATTTCGCAGGAATAATGAGAAATGTCAACTCAAACATGGGCCCTCGGAAGCCTTTCGTCACTTTTTGGTCGCGGACTACCACGGACCCCGGTCGCGGAAGAACTGGGGTGTGCACCGATAAGCTAACAGGCCCTGGATAAGCTAACCTAGGCCCCGGATAAGCTAACAGGTCCCGGATAAGCTAACAGGCCCCGGATAAGCTAACAGGCCCCGGATAAGCTAACAGGTCCCGGATAAGCTAAGAGGCCCCAGATAAGATAACAGGCCCCGGATAAGCTAACAGGTCCCGGATAAGATAACCAAATCC
Source organism: Branchiostoma floridae x Branchiostoma belcheri (assembly GCA_019207045.1). Lineage (NCBI taxonomy): Eukaryota > Metazoa > Chordata > Leptocardii > Amphioxiformes > Branchiostomatidae > Branchiostoma > Branchiostoma floridae x Branchiostoma belcheri. The sequence goes on along the minus strand of CM033026.1, from coordinate 16,141 downwards.
CCGGATAAGCTAACAGGCCCCGGATAAGCTAACAGGCCCCGGAAAAGCTAACAGGCCCCGGATAAGCTAACAGGCCCCGGATAAGCTAACAGGCCCCAGATAAGCTAACAGGCCCCGGATAAGCTAACCAAGGCCCCGTATAAGCTAACAGGCCCTGGATAAGCTACCGGGCCTCGGATAAGCTAACAGGCCCCGGATAAGCTACCAGGCCCCGGATAAGCTAACCAAATCCCCGGATAAGCTAACAGGCCCCGGATAAGCTAACAGGCTCCGGATAAGCTACCAGGCCCCGGATAAGCTAACCAAGGCCCCGATAAGCTAACAGGTCCCGGATAAGATAACCAAGGCCCCGGATAAGCTACCGGGCCCCGGATAAGCTACCAGGCTCCGGATAAGCTACCAGGCCCCGGATAAGCTAACCAAGGCCCCGGATAAGCTAACCAAGGCCCCGGATAAGCTAACAGGCCCCGGATAAGCTAACAGGCCCCGGATAAGCTAACAGGCCCCGGATAAGCTAACAGGCCCCGGATAAGTTAACAGGCGCCGGATAAGCTAACAGGCCCTGGATAAGCTAACCAAGCCCCCGGATAAGCTAACAGGTCCCGGATAAGCTAACAGGTCCCGGATAAGCTAACAGGCCCCGGATAAGCTAACAGGCCCCGGATAAGCTAACAGGCCCCGGATAACTTAACAGGCGCCGGATAAGATAACAGACCCGGATAAGCTAACAGGTCCCGGATAAGATAACCAAGGCCCCGGATAAGCTACCGGGCCCCGGATAAGCTAATAGGCTCCGGATAAGCTACCAGGCCCCGGATAAGCTAACCAAGGCCCCGGATAAGTGAACAGGCCCCGGATAAGCTAACAGGCCCCGGATAAGATAACCAAGGCCCCGGATAAGCTAACCAAGGCCCCGGATAAGCTACCAGGCCCCGGATAAGCTAACAGGTCCCGGATAAGATAACCAAGGCCCCGGATTAGCTAACCAAGGCCCCGGATAAGTTAACAGGCGCCGGATTAGTTAACAGGCCCCGGATAAGCTACCGGGCCCCGGATAAGCTAACAGGCCCCGGATAAGCTAACAGGTCCCGGATAAGATAACCAAGGCCCCGGATTAGCTAACCAAGGCCCCGGATAAGTTAACAGGCGCCGGATAAGCTAACAGGCCCCGGATAAGCTACCGGGCCCCAGATAAGCTAACAGGCCCCGGATAAGCTAACAGGCCCCGGATGAGCTAACAGCTATCCGTTATACTTTGTGCAGAACTGTAACAGAAGCACAGGACTGCTGTTCCAGAAACATGTACAACAGGACGAGGTGTAGTTATGCTATGTGCAGAAATGTAACAAAAAGCGCAGGACTGTTGTTCCAGAAACATGTGAGATAGGACAAAGTGTATTTATGCTTTGTGCAGAATGTAACAGAAACACAGAAGTGTTGCCTCAGAAAAGTTTAAGTCAGGATGAGGCATATCTATGTGTGTGCAGAATTGTAACAGAAACACAAGACTGTTGTCCTAGAAACGGTTATGACAAGACGAGGTGTAACTATGTGTGTACAGAATTGTAACAGTAACACAGTACTGTTGTACTAGAAACGTCTATCACAAGACGAGGTGTAACTATGTGTGTACAGAAATGTAACAGAAACACAGGACTGTTGTCCCAGAAACGTGTGCGACCGGACGAGGTGCTTTTATGCTGTGTGCAGAAATGTAACAGAAACGCAGGACGGTTGTTCCAGAAACGTTTGAAAGGAGACAAATTCGAAGTGCAATTATGTTGCGTTAAATGTATTGATATTTGTACAGAATTGTGTATAATTTTTATGCTCTCCAGAGTGGAGGAATGAATGAATGAATCAATCAATCAATCAGGCTATGGGTTCGGGTTCGGGTAAGGGCACGGCTAGGGTACAAGTTAGGGTCAGGGTTAGGGTGGGAGTACGGGATAGGGTACGGGTATAGGTTAGGGTACGGGTAGGGGTTAGGGTAGGGGTTAGGGTTAGGGTTAGGGTGGGAGTACGGGTTAGGGTGCGGGTTTGAGTTTGAATTAGGTATAGGTTAGGGTACGAGTACGGGTACGGGTGGGGTACGGGTATAGCTTAGGGTATGGATAGGGGTTAGGGTACGGGTACGGGTTAGGGTAAGGGTTAGGGTACGGGTTAGGGTTAGGGTTAGGGTTAGGGTAGGAGTTAGGGTACGGGTAAAGGGACCGGTTAGGGTGCTGGTACGGGTATGGGTACAGGTATATGTTAGGGTACGGATACGGTTACGAGTTAGGGCTAGGGTTAGGTATACAGCTGATTGAGCAAATTGGATTAGGGTAGGCGGAGGTTTACCTGACCGCATCACTGCTGTTAAGAATGCGCTATATTAGCGAGAGTTAAGAATGGGCTATATATGCGAGAGCTAAGAATGCCAGAGTTAAGAATGCGCTATATTAGCGAGAGTTAAGAATGGGCTATACTAGCGAGAGTTAAGAATGTGCTATGTTAGCGAGTTTTTTTTATATATGCGAGAGTTAAAGCCAGAGTTAAGAATGCGCTATATTAGCAAGAGTTAAGAATGGGCTATATTAGCGAGAGTTAAGAATGTGCTATATTAGCGAGAGTTAAGAATGTGCTATATTAGCGAGAGTTAAGAATGGGCTATACTAGCGAGTTAAGAATGGGCTATGTTAGCGAGTTTTTTTTATATATGCGAGAGTTAAGAATGCCAGAGTTAAGAATGCGCTATATTAGCGAGAGTTAAGAATGGGCTATACTAGCGAGAGTTAAGAATGGGCTATACTAGCGAGAGTTAAGAATGGGCTATATTAGCGAGTTTTTTTATATATGCGAGAGTTAAGAATGCCAGAGTTAAGAATGCGCTATATTAGCGAGAGTTGCAACAGTATGGGATCCGTATACAAAGAAAGACAAAGATAAACTTGAAAGGGTACAGAACCATGCTGCCCGATTCTGTACAAACAACTACAACAGGGATGCTAGTGTTACCAAAATGAAAACAGATCTACAGTGGACATCACTTGAAGACAGAAGGAAAATGTCCAGACTTTGCATGATGTACAAAATGACCAATAAGCTGGTGGACGTACCGACTGATAAGTATCTAAAACCAGCTCAAAAAAGAACAAGAAACAGCCATGACTTCAAGTACCAGAGTTTCAAAGCTAGGATTGATGTGTTCAAAAATTCGTATTTTCCCAGAACTATCGTAGATTGGAATTTGTTATCACCAAGTACAGTAGGAGCATCTTCTCTGGATAGTTTTAAAGAACGCTTGCAGTTAGATGTGCAAAAGTTAGGTGTGACGGATCGTTCAGTGTAATATAACCAGCTGCTGCCGCGCCGCGTGTCTGCGAAGCTGGTGTGTTACGCCGAATGGCGGTTATACCGGCTATATAGATACAGATACAGATACAGACAGAGTTAAGAATGGGCTATACTAGCGAGAGTTAAGAATGGGCTATATTAGCGAGTTTTTTTAATTTTTATTGTAATATATAAGCATATAACATGATGGCGACACACCCAAGCTCAACACGCTTATTTTCGTGTCTTCATCAAAAACAATCAGAGAACAGACGAACATTGGAACAATTACAGACAAGCAAAGCATATAACAAGGGTAATGAAGAGTTAGCGAGGGTTCAGACATAGACGCTTCTGTGTGGGAAGTGGGCGTCCGACCAAGGTCAACGACTAAGTATTTGCTCAAGCAACTGGATGAGTTTGAAAACGATCAGATGTTTCAGATAACATCCACTATCTCTCGGCAGGTTTCACTGACAGTGGCACAGATAGACAGAACCATGCAGACACAGACAGACAAAGACTGCACATACAGGCAGACAAACAGGCACAGGCAGACAAGGACAGTCGCAGATACATTCAGACACAAGCAGACACATGTCGGGGATCAAACTCAAAACCTGCCAACTGCAAGGCCAACACTCTTCTCACTTCGCCATTGCACCGGGTTTTGATGCTAAACTGGTATGTATGTGTAAATGGCCAAGAAAACAACCGGTTTTATCGTTGTTGTCATGTTGAAAGTCGTGCAGGGTATTTAGACGATTGGCTTTAATTTCAGAAGGAATAAGACTAGCCACTCTAGTGGCTATGCAATGTCCGTTATTCGGTAGTGTAACAAGAAAGGTTCTGAAAAAAGCTGGCCGGTGCGTATTTTGGAAAAAGCCTGAATGTTAAACAAAATCACATGAAAAAAGAGTTTTTAAACATCGAATTACTGAATTGGTCTGTCCTCAATTTAAAAAAAAACATTACATGAGATTTGTCTTACAAAGAAAAAAAATTGTTACAAGTGGGGTTCGAACCCACGATCCACGGCTGCAAAAGTAAATTGCTATCTGCACCCAGCGCGTAGACCGGTCGGCCACGCTGACTCCATTACGTTATCAGGCGTAAAGAAGGGCTATTTGAAGGTTTTGGTTAAATTGACCGATCTATGCATGCATCCATGCATCCATGCAAACCAACAGACGTATGTGTGGACATGAACCGGTTCATGGACCACCGTCTGAAGTTGTGAAAATGGAACAGTCATGTTATCCATGTTATCTGTATTTAACCAAACGCTTCTCTTGGCACGCACCGGGAAAAAACAGGCTAGGCAAAGATAGACAGATGCTACCAGAATTTCTAGTCTATATCAAAAATGACCACGTACGGCAAGATTTGATGTGTAGGACACGCAGTTCCGCTCACATGGGATTAACAAAATGACGGCGCAGAAGAACGCAAGAAAAACCAATACAGTTTTGGTTTTCGCAAGCTTGCTAGTATTGGATGGGTGCCAGAGAGTATTTGGCTGGAAAGCTATGAGAGGGCGAACCGGAGTTAGAGTATTTGGCAAAGAATTTTTCAACTCTCACAACTGGGAACTATTATGCGTTGGCTTTCACATGCTGCCTTCCCTTTTACCAGCTTGAAACCTCAGGAGGTTGGGAAATGTGCTATAGCCTTACACTCTGAAATCTACTGTACATTTTTGTCCTATATTTCCTTGTTTGCAAAAACGAATCATCATAGCTTGAATGCCAACCGCAGGCTACGAACAGGGTAACAACGAACACAAAGTTTTGCCCGCACGTAAAGTTCTACGGCGTGTCTGCGTGCTCCAAAATTTGTCGGATTCCCTACGATTTCGTACGGAGGCGGTACTTTATAAATATAATACCAGTTATGGATCCCAAAAAAATGCCCACATTTTAGCACGTAGACAGCACGTATTTGCACGTACGGCGGGTTGTGTTCTTGGCTTTAGAGAAATGTGTTGGGTTCAGACTCTGGTAAACTGCTTGAGTTGAGGGCTTGAGGTTCAAACAAAGAATATATATGGAACAGTAGGGTGGACTAGTCCCCGTAAAAGAAGATGAAATTAAGAAAGCCATAAAGACACTAAGCAACGGACGCTCACCCGGCCCTGATGGAGTCAGTAATGAACTCTTTAAACACGGGAGTGATGTCATAGCACCATACATTGCTGCCATCATCAACGATGCCTTTGGCTTTGAACATCATCATTGTATTGAAGCAATGGGGCAGGGAGCACTCATTGCTCTACCTAAACCAAAAAAGCCACCAGGACCCCCAGCATACTTACGCCCCATTGTCCTCTTGAACAGTATACGTAAGATCTTGTCTACGGTCACCTTACATCGCATCAGAGACAAAATAGATGCCTTTACAGGGCCATATCAAAGCGGCTTCAAGAGAGGGCGCAGTTGTGCGGACATAGTATGGGCCCAGCGTATGCTTACTTCAGTGGTTATGTCTGAACACTGGGACTTCTACAAGATGGGGATAGACATGTCAAGGGCATTTGATACCATCAAAAGGTCAAAGATCCTAGATGTGCTGTACCAAGCAGGGTGCAATGAAGACGAACTGCGTCTTGTGAGAATGCTTTTAGCAGGCACTAAGCTGAGTGTCCGTGTTGGATCAACCTACTCAGCGGACTTTGAAACAACAATAGGCTCCCCACAAGGTGACAGTCTCTCCCCAGTACTGTTCACCTGCTACTTAGCATCGGCACTAGCATCAATACGAAGCCATTCCACAAGACCCAACCCCCCAGTATCACCTCTTGGCATTCCATTGGAAATGGAATATACAGACGACGTCGATTTCATCGATGAGGAAAAGTCTACATTGGAAAGACTTCTACCTGTAGCTGCTACCAACCTGAAAACTCAAACCTATTCGTAAATGAAGCCAAGACAGAGTTCACCCATGTCTACTTGGCAGACACAGTAGAAAAAGATGAGGAGGAAAAACCACTCAGAGGCAAAGAGGAATGGAGAAAAAGCAAAATCCTTGGTTCCCTCCTCTGTAGCTCAGCTGACATAGCAGCTAGGTGTATCATGGGCAATATTGCATTCAGATCCCTTTGGAAAATCTGGATCCACCGATCAAAAATTCCTTTGGAGAAAAAAACTACTCTTGTACAATGCCACTTGTGTGTCTATCATGCTTTACAACTGTTCAAGCTGGGCAGCGCCTCAGACAGTGCTAGATAAGCTAGATGCCTGCCACCGAAAACACCTACGAACAATCACAGGGCACCGATGGCCAAATAGTCTGATCTCAAACAAAGCACTATACAAGATGTGCAACACAAGCCCACTGTCTACAAAAGTGCAACATGCCAGATGGACTATGTTTGGACATGTACTAAGAATGCCAACCAACACACCTGCCCAACAGGCCTTGGACTTTGCCTTAGTAGGATCCAATACCTACAGAGCTCGAAAAGGAAGGCACTGTAAGAACCTGTTAGGCATACTAAGGGCAGACCTCAAGGAAAGAGGACTTGGACCATTGCGGTCAGAAAGAAAACTGCGGGAGCTCAGAAAGCTGGCGATGAATAAGACGCAGTGGAGAAAGATGAAGAAAGACTGAATGCTGATGCAGAGTGTCCAGACCACTGCATCAGCGGAATACAGTGGACTACTACTAGGGTGGGCTAAGCAAAAATTGTTCTAACATAGAATTATGCGCTTCAAGTGTTAATTTGCTTCGGTTCCTACCACAGACATATCTTTCCAAGCAAAGAGTTTTCAAACTGAAGATATTTAGACCATAACAATGCTGGCATAAAAACTTTACTCATAAAGTCACAAATCAATCATGTGTGCAACAGCATAATGTTTTGAGTATTTGCTTTGAGAGACCGTCAAACTAATCCTTCGCTTTGGTTTTGTTGTTGTTCTTTTGGTAAAAAAAAACCCTGAAAGGTGACATTATAGACAACCAATACACATCCTGCTTTCATTCTCAGACAGTCATTATTAAAAGAACAATGCCCACCCAAGGACGCCGTGTAACGCCTGGCTTAGTAGAGGCGATGTTTTAGGTTTGTTTATACATAGAGCAGCTTGTATACAGACTTCCCTATACATTACTGGTTTGTTTTTTTTCTAAGATTTTTGCAAGATTTAAGACTCAAATTTGCAACAAGTTTGGCACTGTCCGCCATCTTTGTTTGGAAGGAATGTTGCATTGGGAACGGCTCAACGGAGTGGGAAATAACACAGCGATTTTCAAGGCAAATAGTGGAAAACTGGACAATGCTGAGCAAACTATTTCATGGTAAAAATTCTGTGAAAATAAGTGAAAAATCTGTTACAGCCTCCATTGTGCAACATATTGCTACCTTTCACCCCCTTGATAGCAAAACAATGCGTGATAGGCCTTGGGGCAGCATGACAGGATGCCCAATTAGTTCTAAACTCATGCTAATGGTGGGCGGGGAGTAGCAGCCCCCCCCCCCCCCCTAGCACACCTTCACACCTTCTCGCCAGCACCTTGCTCATTTAATGAGGGCATTACAGGGGTCGGCTTGGACATACCTTAAAGTACCGGAGTGCTTAGACGGTGAAGTTCGAAATATTTTGCATTAAATTAAAAGGCTACTTGTCGTATTCCAAAAAGACTGTTCAACTGTTGGTATACACAGTCAGTGACACATGATATTCTAGGGCCTGGTTTCAATTACGTTTTCCGTGCCAGGGGTAGAAGGCTAAGACGGAGTTACTGCCTTCTCATTATTGTTAAGACTGTTTTTGCCCACATTGGCTAATTAACTGACCTGGCAACTTTCTGGTGTAATAAATGTTTACCTGGTGGCTATCTTATAAAATCTTTAATAACTGGTCAACTATCATGTCCATGAGATGTAGTCTGACTACATTGGTTTCACATAAATGTCATCAATATTAAATTATAAGAATAATAAGCACTGCTGCATTTTATCGCTTTAAGGCTTTTGACGCATCGCTCAGGTATATCTAATTGAAGTAAATTTGGTATGTATGTATTCGTCAATAAGTACTCTATAACAATCAGGGGAGCACATGCTTGCTGATCCAATAATAACAAGGATATTCTTTAATATGTTCAAAATATTGAAAAAATTGGATATTGGTAATATTCATGAAGGCCTTGTTAGGTCCTGGTGACTTTACAATGTATATGCCTACTTGGATGTTGTAGCACCACATGTCTACTTTCCAAAAATATATTTTATGACTGCAAAGAATATTTCATGCGGTTGCGCCTTCTGAAATAGAAAAAAATTACAAATATTCAAGTTTTGGCTCATCCATGGGTGAAACTTGATATCTTTGTTTGCACAAGTGGACAATATAGCCAATTAACTTGTTTACTTAGGGCACTGACAGCAGGGTAGCTGAGCATCTGAGGAAAACAATAGCCAGGTGTTCACACCTTTGCTTGAAAGTGGCATAGGTGGCAGACAGCTTGGCTTGGGTTATATCAACAAAACACAAACATGGCTGTAATTTATGAGATGTAGCAAGGCGAACGTAAAGATTGCTTCCCAGTGCTTGATATAAATCAAAGTTTCCCTGCAATAGCAACAATAGACATTTGTATTTAGCTTCCAACGTTAGACCTCCTTTGTCACCTTGATCTTTGTTAATCAGGAATCTGATTTGAGAGCTAGACCGCAAATTTAGTCTGAAAATCTGGATTCTGTTTATTCTATGAGAAAATAATTTTTACAAGCAACCAATCACGTTATTGATATATAATAACGTCCTTGTTGCAACTACAAACAAATTTTGAAATACATTGCGCATATAATGTACTTGGTCAGTTTAGTTTCTATGATCTAGACATTTTGACGACGTTTATAATTTTCTTTTTAACATCGGTATTTTCTTGAACGTAATAGTAAAAAAATATGCAATTGATACAACAACCAGACCATGTGAAATTAGAAAAAGATTTCTAGACAATCAAGAGTACTTTTTCATGCAATACACATCTAGCACTTATTCCCAGACAGCCGTGTGCAGCATAACCCTTCACACTCCACAGGGTGCCAGGTAGCTTCTCACCTGGCCCAGCAGCACCCCACCTGAAAAGTTTTCACAGTAGGCGGAGAGGGGGCAATTAGGGAACAATAGAAAAAATCTGTGAAAATCCGGGTCAAAGGTGGTTGCTATGCGTTGCTAGGGTAGCCAACGCCCAGTTTGCAGGGGTCTCCAAAAAGGTCTTAATGATAATGAGTTTTTTTTAATTTTTAGTGCGCCTAGATGTTGCTAAGCTTGGATAAACAGCTCATGTGACTTTTAAAGAGGACGTGCTTTGACAAATTTCCATACAAGAAAACCAGTTAGTGAAGTCCTATATGAAAAAAAGAGGATGAGATTCTTCGCCAGTGCCACATTGCATTCCAGAGCCTGTGTTCAATTACGTTAGGTTTGGATTAGTGTTAGGGTTATGTTAGAGGGTTAGTTTTAGTGTTAGAGGATTAATGTTAGTGTAAGAGGGTTAGGGTTAGTGTTTGCATTAGAGTGTTAGTTTTAGTGCTAGAGGGTTAGTGTAAGTGAGGGTAAGTTTTAGTGTCAGTGGTTTGGGTTAGTGTTAGAGAGTAAGTGCTAGTGTTAGAGTGTTAGTTTTAGTGTAAGAGAGTTAGGGTTAGTGTTTGGCTTAGGGTTACGGTCATGGGTAAGGGAAATGGACGAATGTGCCTTGCCAACAAAGGGGTGAAGCTGGAACGTTAGACAGTGCTTTGTTGCGACTGTATTAAGCTTTGACTCCATTTTGAATTAAGGACGTCTTGGAAAACATTTACATTGTCTTATCTTTTGTACCACCTTTCTGTGCTCACTACAATTAGAACTGCTGGCAACCTTGAAGCCAGAGGTAGCACAGGTTTTCTGTTTCAGCCATAACTAATTGGGAATGTAAGCGTTTTAAGCTTCTAGATGTGAATCGGGTTGTACTTTGGACCTTAACCGCTAGAGGCCACTAATGCGTGGTCTATCTTTGGTGAAAAGGTTCAACACGCTCAGTTTGAGAACGGAATAAAGGACTAAATGACATTTTATGGCATAGGACAATTTGCTATTTTGCAGCAACTTGACATCCAGCATTGTCAGGAGTAAGGATTAGTGTAAGGGTTAGGTATGGAGTGGAATTTGCATTTCAATGTAAGCTTTAATGGCGGATGGAGATACGACCGAATCACAACCCTGGTCTAATCACTGGCGTATAAATTCTAGTGTAAGTATTATGGTCTTGGTTAGGTCACTTCTATCAGGATGTTTTCGCTTGAAAGAATGTAGCATCTCAAGGTACGTGTTTTTTTAACACGGCATTTTTCTGTCTTTTGGTAAAGTTTTCTTAAATGATTTGCTAAAGAACTAAAACCATTAGGAGGCTACATCTTGCTTGTTAGTTTCAAAGGTTTTGTGCTGCATTTAATCACAGATATTGCATTTAAGGGATATTTCAAATGACGTTTTCCGTGCCAGGGGTCCAGGGTTCTTGATTCTTTCTTATTAATTGATGTCATTTAAACATTGCTGAGCGTGGACTAACATCCGATGTGAATTATTAAGGGACACTTAGAAAAGTACATAAAATATATGGGACTTATTCTTTCGGACTAGCATTTTGTAAGTTAAGTTTTTCCTGTGTGATGTTATCCCCTCTGTGTACCCCTCCACAAAAACTGCCGCCAAATTCTCACATCTGGATTTCATTACCGTCCTGAAGCGAGGAAAAGAGAGAAGACCTTGGGACGGTTCACTAACTGTTGTAGGGATATGGGGTTAGGGAACGGGTTAAGGTAAAGAACGGGTTATGGAACGGGCTAAGGTCCTGGACTAGGGACCAGGCGAGGGTCCCGGGCTAGGGACCGGGTTAGGGACTGGGTTAGGGTCCGGGTTAGGGACCGGGTTAGGGACCGGGTTAGGGACCGGGTTAGGGACAGGGTTAGGACAGGGTTAGGGACAGGGTTAGGGACAGGGTTAGGGACAGGGTTAGGGACAGGTTAGGGACCGGTTTAGGGATCGGGTTAGGGACCGGGTAAGGGGTAAGTCAAATGCACGATATCCGGCCAAAAAGAGTTGGCGGAGGACACTACTCCAACTCTGACCGATTTACCTCCTCAAAGCCTAATCACTGGCGTAGTAGGGAACGGGTAAGGGTAGGGTTAGGGAACGGGTTAAGGAACGGGTTAGGGAACGGGTTCGGGTTAGGGAACGGGTTAGGGAACGGGTTAGGGAACGGGTTAGGGAACGGGTTAGGGAACGGGTTAGGGAACGGGTTAGGACCGGGTTAGGGAACGGGTTAGGGAACGGGTTAGGGAACGGGTTAGGGAACACGGTTAGGGAACGGGTTAGGGTTAGGGAACGGGTTAGGGTTAGGGAACGGGTTAGGGTTAGGGAACGGGTTAGGGTACGGGTTAGGGAACCGGGTTAGGGAACGGGTTAGGGTTAGGGTTAGGGAACGGGTAGGGAACGGGTTAGGGTTAGGGAACGGGTTAGGGTACGGTTTAGGGAACGGGTTAGGGAACGGGTTAGGGAACGGGTTAGGGAACGGGTTAGGGAACGGGTTAGGGAACGGGTTAGGGAACGGGTTAGGGAACGGGTACGGGTTAGGAACGGGTTAGGGAACGGGTTAGGGAACGGGTTAGGGAACGGGTTAGGGTTAGGGTTAGGTTAGGGTTCGGGTTAGGGTTAGGGTTAGGGTTAGGGTTAGGTTTAGGGTAGGGAACGGGTTAGGGAACGGGTTAGGGAACGGGTTAGGGAACGGGTTAGGGAACGGGTTAGGGAACGGGTTAGGGAACGGGAACGGGTTAGGGAACGGGTTAGGGTTAGGGAATGGGTTAGGAACGGGTTAGGGAACGGGTTAGGGAACGGGAAACGGGTTAGGGAACGGGAACGGGTTAGGGAACGGGTTAGGGAACGGGTTAGGGAACGGGTTAGGGTTAGGGAACGGGTTGGGAACGGGAACGGGTTAGGGAACGGGTTAGGGTTAGGGAACGGGTTAGGGTTAGGGAACGGGTTAGGGACGGGTTAGGGTTAGGGAACGGGTTAGGGTTAGGGAACGGGTTAGGGAACGGGTTAGGGTAGGGAACGGGTTAGGGTTAGGGTTAGGGAACGGGTTAGGGTTAGGGTTAGGGTTAGGGTTAGGGTTAGGGTTAGGGAACGGTTAGGGTTAGGGTTAGGGAACGGGTTAGGGTTAGGGTTAGGGAACGGGTTAGGAACGGGTTAGGGAACGGTTAGGGAACGGGTTAGGGAACGGGACGGGTTAGGGTTAGGGTTAGGGAACGGGTTAGGGTTAGGGAACGGGAACGGGAACGGTTAGGGTTAGGTTAGGGACGGGTTAGGAACGGGTTGGGAACGGGTTAGGGAGGGTTAGGGAACGGTAGGGAACGGGTTAGGGAACGGGTTAGGGGACGGGTTTGGGAACGGGTTAGGACGGGTTAGGAACGGGTTAGGGAACGGGTTAGGGAACGGGTTAGGGTTAGGGTAGGGAAGGGGTTAGGGGGGGGTTAGGGTTCGGGTTAGGTTAGGAACGGGTTGGTTAGGAACGGGTTAGGGTTAGGAACGGTTAGGGTACGGGTTAGGGAACGGGTTAGGAACGGTTAGGGTTGGGTTAGGGTTAGGGTTAGGGAACGGGTTAGGTTAGGGCGGGTTAGGGTTAGGACGGTTCGTAGGTTAGGGAACGGGTTAGGGTTAGGGAACGGGTTAGGGACGGGTTAGGGAACGGGTTAGGGAACGGGTTAGGGAACGGTTAGGGTTAGGGTTAGGGTTAGGGTTAGGGTTAGGGTTAGGGACGGGTTAGGGAACGGGTTAGGGTTAGGGTTAGGGTTAGGGTTAGGGTTAGGGAACGGTTAGGGAACGGGTTAGGGTTAGGGAACGGGTTAGGGTTAGGGTTAGGGAACGGGTTAGGGTTAGGGAACGGGTTAGGGTTAGGGTGGGAACGGGTTTAGGGAACGGGTTAGGGAACGGGTTAGGGTTAGGGTTAGGGTTAGGGTTAGGGTTAGGGTTAGGGTTAGGGTTAGGGTTAGGGTTAGGGTTAGGGTTAGGGTTAGGTTAGGGTTAGGGAACGGGTTAGGGAACGGGTTAGGGAACGGGTTAGGGAACGGGTAGGGTTAGGGTTAGGGACGGGTTAGGAACGGGTTAGGGAACGGGTTAGGGAACGGGTTAGGGACGGGTTAGGGTTAGGGTTAGGAACGGGTTAGGGAACGGGTTAGGGAACGGGTTAGGGTTAGGGTTAGGTTAGGGTTAGGGTACGGGTTAGGGTTAGGGTTAGGGTTAGGGTTAGGGTTAGGGTTAGGGTTAGGGTTAGGGT